>CAUYQU010061107.1:0-10752 GCA_963574635.1 Cheracebus regulus | reverse complement strand
TATGTTTTGTGGATTTGGGGTGGAGAGTTCTGTAAATATTTGTTAAGTTTACTTGTTCCAGGTCTGAGTTCAAATCCTGGATATGCTTGTTAATTTTCTATCTCATTGATCTGTCTGATATTGACAGTGTAATGTTAGAGTCTCCCACTATTATTGTGTGGGAGTCTACGTCTCTTTGTAAGTCATTAAGAACTTGCCTTATGTATCTGGGTGCTACTGTATTGGGTGCGTATATATTTAGGATCGTTAGCTCTTCTTGTTGCATTGATCCTTTCACCACCATGTAATGTCTCTCTTTGTTTCTTATGGTCTTTGTTGCTTTAAAGTCTGTTTTATCAGAGACAAAAATCGCAGTTTCTGTTTTGTTTTGTTGTTTTTTTTTTTTTTTTTTTATATCCATTTGGTTGGTATGTCTTCCTCCATCCCTCTGTTTTGAGTCTTTGTGTATCCTTGCATGTGAGATGGGTCTAGATACAGCATACCGATGGATTTTAGCTTTTTATCCAATTTGCCTGTCTGTTTTGATTGGGGCATTTTGCCCATTTACATTTAAGGTTAATATTGTTATGTATGAATTTCATCCTGACATTTTGATGCTAGCTGGTTGTGTTGCCCATTAGTTCATGCAGTTTCTTTATTGTTTCAATGCTCTTTACCATTTCATATGTTTTTGGAGTGGCTGGTATTGGTTGGTCCTTTCCTTGTTTAGTGCTTCTTTCAGGAGCTCTTGTAAGGCAGGTCTGGTGGTGATGAAATCTCTGAGCAATTGCTTGTTCATAAAGGATTTTCTTTCTCCTTCTTTTATGAAGCTTTGTTTGGCTGGATATTAAATTCTAGTTTGAAAGTTCTTTTCTTTAAGGATGTTGAATATTGGCCCCCACTCTCTTCTGTCTTGTAGGGTTTCTGCCAAGAGATCCACTGTGAGTCTGATTGGCTTCCCTTTCTGGATAACCCGACCTTTCTCACTGGCTGCCCTTAGAAATTTTTCCTTCACTTAACCCTGGTGAATCTGACGATTTTGTGCCTTGGGGTTGCTCTTCTTGAGGAATATCTTTGTGGTGTTCTCTGTATTTCCTGGACTTGAATATTGGCCTGCCTTGCTAGGTTGGGGAAGTTCTCCTGGATAGTATCCTGAAGAGCATTTTTCAGCTTGGATTCATTCTCTCTGTCACATTCAGGTACACCTATCAAACATAGATTAGGTCTTTTTGCATAATTCCGTATTTCTTGGAGGCTTTGTTCATTTCTTTTCACTCTTTTTTCTCTAATCTTGCCCTCTCGTTTTATTTCATTGAGTTGATCTTCAATCTCTGATATCCTTTCTTCTACTTGGTCAATTCGGCTATTGAAACTTGTGTATGCTTCGTGAAGTTCTTGTGTTGTGTTTTTCCACTCCATCAATTCATTTATATTCTTCCCTAAGCTGTTTATTCTCATTAGCATTTTGTCAAACTTTTTTTCAAGGTCCTTAGTTTCTTTGCATTGAGTTAGAACATGGTCTTTTAGCTCAAAAAAGTTTGTTATTTCTCACCTTCTGAAGCCTGTTCCTGTCGATTCATCAGACTACATTCTCCATTCAGCTTTGTTCCCTTGCTGGTGAGGAGTTGTGATCCCTTGGAGGAGGAGAGGCATTCTGGTTTTGGGTGTTTTCATCGTTTTTGTGCTGGTTTCTTCCCATCTTTGTGGATTTATCCACCTGTGGTCTTTGTAGTTGGTGACTTTCGGTTGGGGTCTCTGAGTGGATGTCCTTTTTGTTGAGGATGACGTTATTTCTTTCTGTTTCTTAATTTTCCTTTTAATAGTCAGGCCCCTCTGCTGTAGGACTCCTGGAGGTCCACTGTAGACCTTGCTTGCCTGGGGATCACCTTTGGCAGCTGCAGAACAGTAGGATTGCTGCCAGTTTCTTCTTCTGTTATCTTTCTCCCAGAAGGATACCTGCCGGATGTCAGCCTGAGCTCTCCTTTATGAGGTGTCTCTTTGGATATATCAGGGTCAGGGAGCTGCTCAAGGAAACAGTCTGACCCTCATAGGAGCTCAAGTGCTGAGCTGTGACCTCCGTTGTTCTGTTCAGAGCTGCTGGGCAGGTATGTTTAAGTCTGCTACAGTGTAATTCAAAACTGCCTTTTTTCTCAGGTGCTCTGTCCTGGGAAGGTGGGGCTTTATTTAGAAGTTCCTTACATGCTGCTGCCTTTTTTCAGAGATGCCCTGCCTAGCTAGGAGGTAGCCTAGTCATAGTCTGCCAGCAGAAGCGTTGCTGAGCTGCCATGGGCTCTGCTCAGCTGCTGTGTGAACTTCCTTGCGGTTTTGTTTATAGAGGTATAGTTAGAACTGCCTTGGTAATGGTGGACAGCCTCTGTAATGATGGATTGCCTCAGTAATGGTGGACTGCATCAGTAATGGCATACTGCCTCAGTAGTGGTGGACTGCCTCAGTAATGGTGGATGCCCTTCCCCTGACAGAGCTGGACCGTCCTGGGTCCAGCTGCACTTGGGTTAACTCCTGTTGAAGGAGGGGACGCGCCTATGACCTTGCAATCTGGGCATTGCAGGATAATTTGTTTAACCAGTCTCTGGGTAAGCTAAAATTGTTTAGTTAAATTTCTCCAATGTTGGTGGAAAAATTGATGCAATTGGGTGGCTTGGTCAAGCAGGGATGTCATCACTTGTAGGTCTGCTTGTTCTTTGCCATAAGCCAATGGGCCAGGCAGTGAGCTGTGGGCTTGAATGTGTGTAGTAATAAAAAATGTGATGTGTACGTTGATCTAGCAATTGCTGAAGTTGAATAAAAAGAGCATACAGGGCTCTAGTTTATATTGCCTAGTAATTTCTCATAATGGTGTAAGTTGCTAGTATTTAATTTAACCTTTTGAGGTCTTACCAGGAAGTCAGTATGCACACAACATATTTCCAAGGAGAGGACATTTGTACCTTTTCAGGTGCTATGATTAAACCTCTTAACTGTATTCTTTTGGACAGAGGTATATAACCTTAGAAGTACAGGCTCCATTGGGGTTGCCTAGTAAAATATCATCCATAAAATGAATAATTTATGTAATTGGGAAATTCCTTTCTACTGGGGAGCAAAGCCATATGGCTGGCTTTTAATTGATTCTTAACTAATTCATGAGCTCGCTGTAATTTCTCTGCCTTTAGAGGCTGCTGTTTTACTTAAATAAGATTTTGAGAGAACCATGTCAGGGGTATCATCAACAGTGGCCATTATCAGAAAAAGGTCTTACAAATTCTTAAATTTTCCTAAAATCTTAGCAGAGAATTATAATTTGGGACATTACTTGTATAGGAGGAACATAGGAAATTTTGCCATAGGCTGCCTATGGAGCCAGAGGACAGTGGTGAGGTCCTGGGGCAGTGGCTATGTTGTACTGGCCTAGGCACTGCTTTTTGTTTGTGCCATGTTTTGTTTGTGCTGCTCCCTCCTCCCACCGCTGGGTGCCTGGGGTGCCATGAGCTTCCCTGCTGCCATGAGCTTCCCTACTGCCAAACCTTTTCTTTCACCCACCACTGCTTGGCTGCATGGTTTCAGACTCTAAAGCCTTTTTTCCTATCTTTGTATAAACATACACCTGATTGCCTTGTTGATCTTGCATTACCAAGTGGGCCAAGAGCTCCCCTTCTAATGCCGCTTGCCTAAGACAGGGTTCCATAGCTGGAGCATGTCTCTTGTCCTTTTTCCCAGTGGAGGAATGGCCTCAGGCAAAACCTCCATTTGTTTTTTTCAACAAAATCTCTTTGTTGTTTTGGCCCAGTGATGATGTTACTGGGACCTGTTGCTCTTGTGCATGATGCTGTTTAAGATTTCTCCCCACTTGTTCCCATAAAGTATGCTAGCTTTATGTCTAGTGTACTTTCTGCCTTTGGGAAACAATAGTTTGCATTAGATCCCTTAATTGAGCTGTGAAACCGAGGGTCTGCTAGCTTTAAGCAGCTGTTTCAATACTTTTATATACTGTTTCTGTTGAGCTGATAACTGTTGTCCCATGATGAAAACGTAGCCTGAACAATCCCCCCCGAACTCGGTAATCCCAAGCGGGTACCAATAACTTACTGTGCAGTCCTTTTCATCTTCGTTTTCAGGGGTTCCATCATGATCCTCAATCTGTTACAGCTCTCCTCACACGTGGCACCAGCTGTCAGTTGCAGCCTCCTCACATGGGGCACCAGCTGTTGGGGTCTGACCTACAGACCCTGATGGATGAGCAAATTCACTCAAACACAAATCTCCAGTGAAAGGGTGGGCTAAAGGTGTCCATGGCCACTCACAGACACTCCTGAGAGAGGTAGCAGCCATGACCCCAATGAGCTGGTATTCTAGGAATTTATTCAGTATAGCTTTAATAACAGAGGCTCTGAGTCAACACACTTATGGATAATGATTAAAGGCCAGGTTTTGAGGTCTAAAGAAAACACCATTTGTGGGTGATAAATCTGGTTGCCCTCCCCCTGAGAGAGCCATCCAGCTCATGAAAGATTAAAGGTTAGTTTTAGGATCATATGAGTAAAAAAGTTATTCAGATAAACTCCCCCACATTCCCTAGTTATTATTTTTTTTATGAACTAAAGCTAAAGGGGATTAGGCTGTCTTCAGTTGAAACTTCTACTGAAACTATGCAAATGTCTCAGTCTTCCAAGAAGGTTTGTGACTATATTCTATAATTTTACAATCTATCTTACCATCCTGAGTGAACCCCCACAGAAGGTGCTTGTATTTGCATCCTCACCCACTAGCATTGGCCCTGGGCTGGCACCAGGAGTGAGGATCAGAGACTGTTAGAACAAAATGGTCAATTTTAAAAAGCTAGTTTCTGTTGTAGGCCCTGAGGAGTTTGTGATGAAAGCCCACTTCTTCATGTATGTATTCCTTTGGGGCATAGATAAGTACTAAGCCAGGTGCTTTGGGAGCCACATAGTTGAACAAGACAATCCTTGTCCTTAGGGAGCTCTTGGCCTTATGTGGGTGAAATATAAACTTACAAGATACTTGTTTATTTGTGATGTTCTAGATATTTGCTGAGTAAAAGATTAGGAGGAGAAGTAAGTATAGTATATATAGGGGAGAAAGAGTGATAGCCAGAGACAAAACAGGAAAGATTAAAGATAAAGTATTTGAAGAATCTTTGATCCAAGGAGCTGGGAAAGCCCAAGTGGGGCTTAACAGGGAGAGAAGAACCAGCCAGGAATGATGGCATCACTTGTGTGCTTCAGACACACTGTGGCAAGGACAGAGGGAAGTTGCTGAGGAAGAATTCTGGTCTTCCTGGATCACAAGAAACAGACTGCAGAGATTGCTCCCTTCCTAAGTCCCTGTGGATTGGCTGTGGTGCCTCCTGTCTGACCTTGTCCTCAGTGTCATGGGTGATGAGTCTGCTTTCCTTTCAGAATGTAATTCCAGGAGGGCAGGGATAATAGCATGTTTCTGGTAGGCTCACTGGAGCTCCAAGCACAGAGTCACCATAAAGGCACAGGAAAGGCTTAAGCGTTGCTTGTTGAGTAGGTGCATGGGAAACAGGAAGAAGACAGTAGGAGGCTAAACATTTAATTGGGCTCTTACAGCAGTTATTTCAAAGCTTTGGCCAGGACTCTTCCTTCTACATTCCTCATGCTCCAAAACAAGGCAGCATTCAAAGGCTTCAAGCACTTCAAGCATTCTTTTTTTTTTTTTTTTTTTTAAAGAGATAGGGTCTTGCTGTTTTGCCCAGGCTGTTTTTGAACTCCTGGGCTCAAGCAACCCTCCTGCCTCAGCCTCCCAGGTCTGAGCCACTGCGCCTGGTCACTTCAAGCATTCTTAATCTCAGCAGCAATATGAAGAGTTAGCATTTATTGAGTACTTGCTACATGCCAGACATGGTTCCAAGTGTTTTCCATGTGGTATCTCTTCAATACTCACAGAAATACTAAGGGACAACTTTAGTTGTGGGAGATTAGTTCCAGGACCTGCTGTGGATGCCCAAATCTGCAGCTGCTCTAGTCCCTTACATAAAATGGGGCTGGGAAAATTGGATGTCCATATGCAGAAGAATGAAGTTAGATGCCTACCTCTCATCCTATGCAAAAATGCAGTCAAGACGGATTAAAGACCTAAAGGTACGACCCCAAACTATAACACTATTAGAGAAAATACAGATAGCAGAAATGATTTAGACATTGGTATTGGAAAAGACTTTATGAATAAGAAATCAAAAGCACAGGCAACAAAAGCAAAAATAAGCAAATGGGATTATATCAAGCTAAAAAGCTTCTGCACAGCAAAGGAAATAACAGAGTGAAAAGACAACCTACAGAATACGAGAACATATTTAGTAAATATTTATCTGACAGAGGATTAATATCCAGAATATACAAAGAACTCAAATATCTCAACATCAAAAAACTCCAATTGATTAAAAATGAGCAAATGATCTGAACAGAAATTTTTCAAAAGAAGACATAAAAGGGCAATAAATATATGAAAAATGGGAAATACAAATCAAAACTACAGTGAGGTAGGATCTCACCCCGATAGGATGACTATTATCAAAGAGACAAAGAAAACAAATGCTGGAGGTGATGCAAAGAAATGGGAACTCATATGCACTGTTGTTGGGACTATAAACTATTAATAAGCCATCATGGAGAACACTATGGAAGTTCCTAAAAAAAATTACAAATACAGCGGGGTGCAGTGGTTTACACCTGTAAGCCCAGGCACTTTGGGAGGCTGAGGTGGGAGGATCACTTGAATCAAGGAGTTCAAGACCAGCCTGGGCAACATAGCAAGACCCCTTCTCTACAAAACATAAAAAAAAAGTATCTGCATCTGGCGGTGTGCATCAGACACTTTTGGAGGCTGAGGTGGGAAGATTGCTTGCACTCAGGAGGTCGAGGCTGTAGTGAGCTATGATCATGCTGCTGCTTTCCATCTTAGGTGACAGAGCGAGAGCCTGTCTCTAATAAGCAAAAAGCAAACCCAAAAAACTACAAATAGAACTACTGTATGGATCAAGTAATCCACTACCGAGTGCTTAAGTTTTGATTTCTCAATAATGAAATTTTCTTCCCTTTTATGGGCTGACCCCTTCTCTACATTATTTTCACTTATCATGACCTTCTAGGTGCATGAGCCATGCGGTTTTTTACATCTGCAGCTGCTTGCCAGTACTTAGATTTATCATGCCTTGAAAATGGACCATTTAAAATGTTTCCTCACAAATTGCCCCCTCTTTTCTATTTACTTCCTTTGGTCTCATTTTCATCTAAACCCTTTTGGCCCTTGAATCACTAGAAGTTGTTTACTTTCTTCCTCATAGGAGAGTGAGTTTAATTTGGTGTCTAATAGTAGCAGGTTATTTTGCTGATAAGTCATGGGCATTTGTTTATTAATAGCTATTTTAATTTCTGTGCTAGTCCCCTCACACAGGGATAATACAATATCCTATTGATGTTAAGACTCCTCCACAATTAGGAGAGATGTAAGGATTGAAGCTACCACGCCTTTCCATTTTCCAAACCAACCTTTTAGCCAACCCCTAAATGGGTCATCAATTCCAGCATTTTCTGCCAGCTTGTTGGCTAGAGTTGTCAGTCATTTTGTGATGGTCCCATCTGGAGCAGTATTGTTGAGAATGAAAGTACCACATTTCCCAACCAGCATAACACATATGCCCCCTTTTTCTTTTAGTATTACATCTAGTGCAAGCCTGTTTTCCCAGGCCATTCGGCTGGTGGTGTCTAACTGGCTAACCACTCCTTTGAGGGCATCCTGAGTATAACTGATTAATCTCTGTTGATTATAATAGATGTAGTTAATCCAATTCACATTCTTTTTTATTTTAAATTTATTTATTTTACTTTAGGTGCATACTATATCTGGTTGACCACCAGAAGAGTGCTGACTGAAACTGAGCAGCTATTTGGTTTCAAGCCTTAAATTCATTAGGCACTCCCAAAGGGACACTTATCAAGCCAACATATATATTGGGATCAAAACAATTTGTCAAATCTCTCCTGTTTTGGTGGCTATGTGTATTTCCAGATATCTTATGGAATACCAGTTGAAGGGAATGGCCAATCAGAATAAAGCACAAATCTCAATCCAATTGGATGGTAACAAGTTACAGAGGTTCCTTTTCCCACAATACCACCTGACATCAGCCTGGGGTATATGGAAAGCTAAGTAATTGCCATTGCCTGACTCACCAGTGACATTTAGGATGTGAGTACAAGTCGGGAGTTCTCCCATAGGCTTATAAGAGTGACCCCTCAATTTGTTCTGGTCCTAATCGGATTAACATTTTCTGGTCCTAATCTAATTAACATTTTCTTGAATATCAGAACTTGAAATTCCTCCCTTTTTACCCCTGGTACTGTAAACTTTTCCTTAGAGTGTTCTGTACCCCTTGGTTGTTGAATTAGGGAGGAGTGAACCACCTCAGTATCAACCAAAAATGTCACTGCTTCTCCCTCGGGTCCCACCTTTGAATTTATCAAGGGTTCCTGGTGGGACCTACTCAGAAGGAACCGCTGACCCCCCTAGTCTTCATTAACAGTCATGAGGGGGATCTCCTTTTCTTCTTTTTTGCATTCAGGACCTCTCTTTTAAAATGTCCTGGCTTTTCACGCTTGTAACATCCACTTATAGTTTTAGGAGTTTTTTCTGCATTTCCCTTCTTTCTCTGTGTTGAAATCTATCATTCCCTTGTCTCTTTCAAGGGGGATTTTGATCTAACCACTTTCTTACTACCTCTTCCACAGTAAAAACCATGATTTTCACTTTTTGTTTTTGCTTCTCTTCCTGTTTCCTTACAAAGACCTTCTGAGCTTCCTCAGTAATTCCTCAGTTGGTTTCTGATTCCATCCATCAATCTTTTGTAATTTTTTTTGCAATGTCAGTCCAGCTCTTAGTTACAAAGTTAACCTTCAAAAGGCCTGCCCTACTGAGTCTTCCAGATCTAATCTGGAGTATTTTCTCATCTGATCTCTGAGCCTCTGCAGGAATGCAGAGGGCATTTTCACTTTCTTGTTGAGTCTTAAATGCCTTTGAGACATTTTGTGTCCTAGGAGTGAACTCTTTGATCCCTTTAATTATTCGTTCCCTGAGGCCTGCACTTGGGCCCAGTCCCTGGGATCATTATTATCCAATTTGGGATTGACATTTGGAAATGTTTGGCTGGGAAGGCTCCTTGTCTGGAAGGGTGTTGCCTCTCTCAGATGGTCATGGCTGTTCTCCTAAACATTCCCCTTTCTTCTCCTGTGAATAGGATATTCATGATATACATTATTTCAGCCCAGGTATAAAATCTGGGTCCTAGGAATTGTTCCAGCTGATCTGCTAAACCAAGGAGATCTTCTAAGTTGTTTCTTGAAAGTCCTAACTTCAGTACTTGTAAGAGGAGCATTTACAAAGCCAATCTCTCCCTGTCCCATGGGAACTTCCCTAAGAGGGAACATACTAGATGCCTGCTATGGGGAAGGGACAGAGAAGTTCTCAATATTCCTCTTACACTGTTCTAAGTCTTTTCTTGAATTTGGGTAATAATTCAAAGGAGAAGTTGGTTTGGCTCCCCCATGGTCTCCAGGTCTTCCTCTAACCCTCCTGCTGCCCGTTGATCTTCCTGTCCCCTATTTTGTGAGATGTATGGAGGAGGCAAACATGTGGGGGTTCCAGGGCTTTTCACTGGGCAAGGGCTATTTACTAGGCTCTTTTTCTTGTTCTTTGAGGGGGATCATGGGGGCTAATTCCTTGATCCAGCAGAGAGTGTAACCTATCTTTTCTTGTAAGGTTGGGATTTATCATTCACATAGAGAATTAAAGCTTGGCACACACAATCCTCCTCTGAGCCAAACTTAGGCCAAAACACTGAAGGATTACAAATGGTGTCTTTGGGCCAGTTAAAACAGCAATACTTTATTATCTTTTGCTTTTCCTTGTCCCTGGCTCAAGAGTTGTCCCTCCAAACCTGCAACATTCTCCCCAAAGGACTATCTGGGGAAATGTCAGAGGGAGCCCCTTTGGCTCCTTCTTTCCTTTGTCCCCTAGGCCTAGAATTCCTATTTCCCATTTTCAGCCAGTTTCTGTGTCTGAGCTTTTCCCTGTATACTCAACTCCCTGCTACTGCAAGTTTCTTGCACACCCTGAGAATCACTTCATCTGTCTCTGGCCATTTCCCTCTTGGAAGAATGTAATCACGAATTGAGACTCTGCACTCACTTCATATCTAGAATATGTCTCAGTCACACACACTTGCCCTCTGAAAATGCCCAACCACTAAGGCAGTGCTTATAGTCCAATTTTCCTACCTTGGCTCATGCACAAGTTTGCCTGGTTGCCACAGTGCCTGCTTTCCCCCCACGTGTGGCACCTCCACTGCCTCCTGAATAACAGTCTTGGGTTTGTCTATGGCCTCTGCAGGGAGCCGGGATGCCAGGACATAGTGGGCTACCTAAATTGGGTGGGACACATCTCTCCTCTCAGCTGGGGACCCACTCCATAACAGGCACAGAGATCCCAGCTGGGCCCCCAGGTTTGTGAGAAACACACATTCACTCGTCCAAACCCAAAGAATGGACTCAAAGACATGAAGAACTGCAGAAGTGAGACTTTTAATGGTGGTCTTGTATGATCAGGTATCTGGTAGACAGGCACACCCTGGGCAGTTAGAGCAGGTAATTTACCTCCTAGCAGGCAAGTCCCTCCTCCAGTTCCTCACTGGTCGAGCACTATGGGGTTACAATCTTCCCGGACATCGCCTAAGTTTCA
>CAUYQU010061106.1:0-19974 GCA_963574635.1 Cheracebus regulus | reverse complement strand
ATCCTTTTACCATTATGTAATGCCCTTCTTTGTCTCTTTCGATCTTTGTTGGTTTAAAGTCTATTTTATCAAAGACGAGAATTGCAACTCCTGCTTTTTTTTGCTCTCCATTTGCTTTGTAAATCTTTCTCTGTCCTTTTATTTTGAGCCTATGTATGTCCTTGCAGGTGAGGTGGGTTTCCTGGATACAGCACACTGATGGGTTTTGACTTTTTATCCAATTTGCCAGTCTGTGTCTTTTGATTGGGGCATTTAGACCATTTACATTTAAGATTAATACTGTTATATGTGAATTTGATCCTGCCATTTTGATGCTAGCTGGTTGTTTTGAACATGAGTTGATGCAGTTTCTTCATTGTGTTGATGAAGAACACAACCATTTGTGTTCTTGACCATTTGTTATGTTTTTGGAGTGGCTGGTACTGGTTGTTCCTTTCTATGTTTAGTGCTGCTTTTAGGAGCTCTTGTAAGGCAGGCCTGGTGGTGACGAAATCTCTGAGCAATTGCTTGTTCGTAAAGGATTTTATTTCTCCTTTGCTTATGAAGCTTAGTTTGAATGAATATGAAATTCTGGGTTGTAAGTTCTTTTCTTTAAGGATGTTGAATATTGGGCCCCACTCTCTTCTGGCTTGTAGGGTTTCTGCCAAGAGATCTGCTGTGAGTCTGATGGGCTTCCCTTTATGGGTAACCTGACCTTTCTCTCTGGCTGCCCTTAGCATTTTTTCCTTCATTTCAACCCTGGTGAATCTGACGATTATGTGCCTTGGGGTTGCTCTTCTTGAGGAATATCTTTGTGGTATTCTCTGTATTTCCTGGACTTGAACGTTGGTCTGCCTTGCTAGGTTGGGGGAGTTTTCCTGGATAATGTCCTGAAGAGTGTTTTCCAGCTTGGATTCATTCTCTCCGTCTTATTCAGGTACACCTATCAAACGTAAATTAGGTCTTTTCATATAATCACGTATTTCTTGGAGGCTTTATTTCTTTTCACTCGTTTTTTTCTCTAATCTTCCCTTCTCGTTTTATTTCATTGAGTTGATCTTCAATATCTGATATCCTTTCTTCTGCTTGGTCCATTCGGCTATTAAAACTTGTGTATGCTTCACGAAGTTCTCATGTTGTGTTTTTCAGCTCCATCAAGTCATTTATATTCTTCTCTAAGCTGTTTATTCTTGTTAGCATTTTGTCTAACCTTTTTTCAAGGTTCTTAGTTTCTTTGGATTTGGTTAGAACATGTTCTTTTAGCTGAAAGAAGTTTGTTATTACCTACCTTCTGAAGCCTGTTTCTGTCAATTCATCAGAATCATTCTCCATCCAGCTTTGTTCCCTTGCTGATGAGGAGTTGTGATCCCTTGGAGGAAGAGAGGCGTTCTGGCTTTTGGTGTTTTCATCCTTTTTGTGTGGTTTCTTCCCATTTTTGTGGATTTATCTACCTGTGGTCATTGTAGTTGGTGACTTTCAGATGAGGTCTCTGAGTGGATGTCCTTTTTGTTGATATTGAAGTTATTTCTTCCTGTTTTTTAGTTTTCCTTCTAACCGTCAGGCTCCTCTGCTATAGGACTGCTGTGGAGGTCCGCTCCAGACCTTTCTTGCCTGGGGATCACCTCTGGTGGCCTCTGCATTCTTTTTGCTGGGAGCTGCACTCCAGAGCTTTTCCTATACAGCCATCTTGGATCTCTCCCCTGATCACTTTACATTCTAAATCCCTCAATATGTCTTGACTCTTTCATCTATAATTTTGGGTGTGGTTTTTCTTAGCTCTCCTCTCCATGAATCGACTGGATAATGGTCGGGTCTGGACCTGAGGAGCCTGGACCAGCCCACAGTAGACTTGCAGCACCTGTCTCGGAGCGAGTGAGGAGCTGCCACATGCCTGATGTCACCTGTGTAATACCTTTGTAGGATCTGTGAGCTTTGTATTTAAATGTGCTTTTATCATGGCAAATATCATTCTTTTGTTTCCACATTTAGAACTCTTGAGGTTTTCTTATAGGTCTAGTCTAGTGGTGATGAATTTCTTTAGTGTTTGCTTGTCTGTAAAATACTTTGTTTCTCTTTCATTTATGAAGCTTAGTTTGGCAGAATATAAAATTCTTGGCTAGCGGAGGTTTTTTTGAGGGGGCGTCTAAAAAGAGGCCCCCAAACTCTTTTGGCAGGTAAGGTTTCTGCTGAGAATTTCACTCTTGATCTGATGGGATTCCCTTTATAAATGATTTGACACTTTTGTCTAACTGCTTTTAAGATTTGTTGATAGTCTGATGACTACATGCCTTTGTTATGTTCATCTTATGTAGTATCATCCAGGTGCCCTAAGAATTTTTTATTTCCGAATGTCTCCATCTCTAGCAAGATCAGAGAATTTTTCCTATTTTATTTCCTCAAATATGTGTTTTAATTTCTTTTTCTTCTTCTTCAGAATGCCTGTAAGTTGTAGGTTTGGTCATTTTACATAATCCCATATTTCTTGAAGGCTTTGTTTTTTAAAACATTATTTTAAAAATTTAAAACAATTTTTTTCTGTGTGTGCATGTGACTAATTTAAAAGATCAGGCTTCAAGCTCTGAAATGTTTTCTTCTGCTTGGTCCAGTTTTTGTTAAAGCTTTTAACTGTTTTGACTGTTTTTTTTAATTCCTTATATGAATGAGTTTTTCATTTCCAGAATTTTTTTTAAATATATTTTTTATTTTTTAAAGACCTCTATCTCTTCCTTCATTTCCTAGATTGCTTTTCTGGTTATTTTTGTGTTGGTTTTCAGCCTTCTCTTGGATCTTGTAGAGCTTCTTTACAGTTCACACTTTGAATTAATTTCTCTCTTTTTCTGAATTTTAATTTTGGTTTTATTCCATTGCCAGAAAGCCAGTGCAATCTTTTTGGTAGTGTCACAACATTCAGATTTTTCATAGTACCAGAATTTTTAATGCTGGTTATTTCTCATCTAGAGAAGCTGACACTTGTAGTTGTTTGAATTTACTTCATTTAGATGGGATTCTTTTTCTGTCCCCCAACCTGCCTTGTGCCTATAAAGTATCCTGTAGGGTAAGGCCTTTTGGTTTGCTTTTATAGCCTTGTGTACTTTTGTTGGCAGGTTTTATATTTGGTTGTGCAATTCAACTTACAGGCCTGTAGGTGGTACTTACTGGTATGAGCCAGCAGCAGCAAAAGCAGACAGATGTATACTTGATCTTTGTTTAGTGTGAGATGCACTGTATTGTTTCAGGTGATGGGCTGGACGATGGAATTCCCTAGTCCCCTGAGCTTCTGTTTAGCAATGTGGTAGGCAAGACAGCTGGGTAGAGCTGGAGCACCTAGCTTGCCCACGAATACTCCAATGATGAGCACAGGTACTAGTCCTGCTAGGGTGGTTGAGGTCTCTGCTGCATGTTAGGGGGCCGCACTGGCTCCATGTCCTGGACAGGCAGAAATGTGATGTGTTCCCTGTCACACCCTTGTTCTGGGGCTTGTGACTCTCAGTGCAGATGCACAGTGTTGTCTGTCTCCAGGCCACAGTGTAGCTGAGAGTCACAGAAAATGCCTGTCACGCAGTTCTCAATGGGAGTGGCTTCAGGACATGAGGGCAGAGTCTTGATGAATGAGTAGGGATTTCTCTAGTACGCAAGTGTGGAAGACCATTTTATGTAATAGCAAATGCAAAGGGATGAAGCATGAGAACATGGTATATTCAGGGAAGTATAATGTTTAGTTTTTTATAGGAGCATAAAGTAAGAGGTGGAGGAATGATGGATGATGAGGCTGGACCCACGTCATGAGACCTGACTCTGAAAGGTGTTGTTTGCCTTTATGTCTGAAGGGATTTAGCTTTAATCGAGCCAATGATGTGAAAACTCGGCAGAAGTTTTTGTATAAGTGCATTTTGAAGGATTGCCTTGGCAGCAGCATAGGTGCTGGATTTAGAAGAAGGTAAAATGAGAGCTGGGAACATTTCATTGAGGGGGCACAATGCCTCTTATGGGGAAAGAAGGGTCTACACCATCAACTCTTAGACTATAGCAAGTTCTGTTATGGAAATGTAACCAAAGTGCACCAAAAGAATAATAATTAATTCTCTCTGGTTGATTAGTGTATGCCATGGAAATTTAGAGAGAGGAAGTGATATTATATAATTAAATGGAAATTATGTTGGGTAAATTTGTAATGTAATAAAGATCTCAGTTTTATTCTGAAAAGACAGAAATACTGTGTACTCTTTTTATCCCAGAAGGCAAGAGAAATTTAGTTTGAAGAGTAACAACCTCTGGGGTGAGAGTATGATGTGGCTTGACGTAGCAAAGTTCAAAGAAATTTACACATGTGTTCTTGGCTCCCTTTAGATTTTAGATTCATCCTGTGAGGTTGGAAACGATTGTGGGTACAATGTTACATTAAATGATGGGTTGAGTGAGTGAAGCATGAAAAGCCTAGTAACTGTGGAAAGCTTAGCCTGGTTTACATGGGATCATTAACTGTGCGGAAAAGAAAACTGGTCATTAGAAGTGGATCTTGTTTTGACAGTTGTTCTGAGACCTTGGGCAGAATGGTTAACTTCTTCGAACCGCAGTTATAAAACTATGAAAGACATTTACTTCCTGGGGTTGTTTTGATAATTTAGTGAAACAAAGATACAGAAGTTTCCAGCACGTAGTAGGTTCTTAATTCTGTTTGTATTACATTTCTCCTGATAAAGTTTATTTTTTCTTTTCTTTTCTTTTTTTTTTTGAGACAGAATCTTACTCTGTTGCCCAGGCTGGAGTGCAGTGGCACAATTGTAGCACCTGGCCTCAACTGATTTTCCCACTTCAGCCTCCTGAGTAGTTGGAACTTCAGGTGTGTGCCATCACACTTGGCTCATTTAAAAATTTTTTGTAGAGATGGTGTCTCTCTTTTCTTGTCCAGGCTGGTCTTGAACTCTTGGCCTCAAGTGATCTTCCTGTGCTGTCTCCCGAAGTGCTGGAATAATAGATATGAGTGGTTGCAACTGGCCTACTTTTATTGTTTATATAAGATGTGGGGTTTCAGTGTATTGTCCAGGCCAGTCTTGAACTCCTGGCTCAAGCAATCCTCCTGCTTCAGCCACCTGAATAGCTGGGATTACAGGTCTGCAACACTGAGCTTATCTACTAGATACCCTTATTTATGAAAAATTTCTTTACATAAATTATTTTCACAAAAGAAGTTTTCAGAGCTGTTTTTATGTTTGCAGTTTCCCAAAATAACTGGCTTCAAATCATATGCCAAAAAAATAGGTTTTGGGATGGCATATTCTAGTCTCCTGCAGTCATAGTTTGGGAGGGTATGTTCTGAGCCCCAATATCTCTCATCCTTTTTTTGCATGCCTTATACCAAGAGGTCCAACAAGCAACCAAGGTATTCAATTACTTCTGCACCAACCTAATAAGACACTATGTAGAAACTGCAGAGTAGGACTATAAAAAGCTGAAAAAGCTACTTCGTTTAGAAGGTGAAATAGCAAGGTAAAGTGAATTCCAATCAGCTTTTTGCTGTGTTAGGTGAAATAAGGAGTTCAGTGCTTTTGGTGACTAAAATGGCAAGTAGTTGCTCAGTAAGTTGCTTTGGGTATCCTGGACTCCTGCTTTTTCTGTACTTGACCTCGACATCTAGCCTATTGATATAAGTCATGTGTGTCTTCTTTCGGTCTTATTTTTTGTATTTTCACTACTACTACTCCACGGTCAAGTCACTATCATGTCACCTGGATTATTATATACATACTGAGCTGGTTTCCCTCTTCCTCTCTGGATGTTTACTAGAGTCACCTAGCACTTAAAGTGTTGTGCTCCAGAATGATTATGTCATGTTGGCAAGGAGAGCTAGCTAAAATACTAGACTTTCATTTTTTTTGAAAGTCTAATTAATCTTCTGACATCCGAGGATTTAAATATCATGTCCTTTGTTTTTGGATAGTTGGTTTCCCTATTCCAGCCTTTTCACAAAGGTAGCATCCTTCCTATTTTTCCTTCAGGTTTCATGTGAAACTTCAGAGGAATCCCCTGAGGGCTGTCCAGTGGAACTTTCTGCGATGGGAGATGTTCGGTATCATGTGCACTGTCCTGTGCAGTGGTGTTGGAGCTCAAGGTCACACTACCCCAAAGTATGACTTTAGGAGCCCACAATATGCCACTCCAAAATATGCCTCTTTGGCATATTGGATATTTAGAGTTGGTTATTTTGAGAAACTGTAGACACAGGAGTAGCTCTGAAAAGTTGCCCTTTTGTCAGAGAAATTTGTATCTACAAGGGAAATCTTTTTCCCTGCCCTGCACCAGGAGGAGAGGGGCCGCTAAGTGGAAAAGGCATTGATTTTAAAGTGCACAACAAATCTTTGTTTTCAGTGTTTTTCCTGGCCATACCCTTGTAACTGAGATTTCCCCAGCACCCCCTACTTCCTTTATTTTTAGCAAATAATGGTATTCAGGTTTGAAGTTTAGACTCTTTGAAATCTACTCTGGAGATTTACTCAGCTTTCTTGAGTTTTCTCCCATGTATGTTTGAGGTATACATATGAAACAACTTTTGTTAATGTGTCTTTTGTTACAGGGAGTCCCAGTTTATGAAGGTAGAGAGAAAATTATTTTTCTCTCCTATGCCAGTCACTAGTTTTTGAGCACTTAAACTGTTACTAGTGTGACTGTGAAACAAGTTTAAATTTTATTTAATTTTAACTGTGTTAGAGTCCTTAACTTGTGCCCTCACAGTACCCTGTGTACATTCCCCCATTATAACACGATAGCGTATATTTTCCCAACATTTTATTTTAAACATATCACAAAGTTGAAAGAATTTTACAGTGTTCGTCCCTATACCCATCACCTAGATTCTACTACTAATATTTTATTATATTTGTTTTAACATATATGCCTCTGGGCATTTCTCTGTCAACCATTAATCCTTTAAAAATGCGTTTCAAAATAACACTAGTATACATGGCCCTAAATACTTTAACAGGCATATGACCAACTTTTTTTTGATACAAAATTAATGTACAATGAAATGTCCATATTTTAAGTGTATATTTGCTGAGTTTTGCTAACCACATATAACTGTGTAACCCATACCTCTAAGCAAGATGAGGACATTACCAGCAGTTCCGCCCTGCCTCTTCCCGGTCTATCTTTTCTCCTGCCTTCCCAAGCGGCCGTTGTTTTGGTTTTCTTCCTATAATGTCCTTCAGCACCTCAAAAAGCTAACATCCTGCCCACCATAAAGGAGAAATGCTTTGGCTACTTAGTTTCCATGTGTAACTTTCTACACGTATTTGAATACCAGTACAGCAAAGCAACTTTATTTTTGCTATGGTCTGAATATTTGTGTTCCCCCATTTTCCCAATTCATGTGTTGAAATCTAATCCAATATGACAGTATTAAGAGGCAGGTGGGAACTGGTATTAGTGTCACTATAAAAGAGGCCTGAGGGAGCTTGTTTTCCTCTTTCACCACATAGGGACTCAACAAGAAAGTGCAGTCTATGAGGAATGGGCCCTCATCAGACACAGAATCTGCTGGCACCTTGATCCTGGACTTGCTAGCCCCTAGAACTATAAGAAGTAAATGTTGTTGATAAGCCATCCAGTTTATTTTTTTGTTATAGCAACCTGAATAGAACTAAGACAATTTTCTAACTAAGAAGATACAGCTATCCTTCTTGCAGCAAAGAGGTTCTTACCCATACCCTAATGGAGAAGACTTCTGGTTCCATCAGTCACGTATCCATCACTGGCTACATAAATTACTACTCTTACTCCATCACTGTCCCACTCAGTATTCAGTTATATAAAGACTAAATTATAAAGTTAACTTCAGTAATTTGTGTATAAAATAAAATTGAGAATTAGGGAGAAGAATATGGTTAGTACAGTCAATTCTTGTTACTCATGGTGGTTATGTTCTATAAAGTCATTGTGAATACTGCATTAGCAAATATTGAACCATTTCTTTTAGGGGAAATACTGGACTAAGTTTCTGTAAGCCTCAAATCACTTTTGTCAACAGATCAAGACATAACCTTGTTTTTTGTGTGTTTCTATTTAAAGACACCTTTCTACATATTGTTGATTTATTAACATTGAACTTATAGCTAATGTCACTGTCTTTTGTACTTGAAGAAAGTTTAACACATATGTATTTTCAGTAAGGCATAGCCAGTTCTCCTGAGTGTGGGAACACCAGGCAGTATTTCAGTACTAAGCTTGGGAGCCACTTGAAATGGTGAAATCAGTGACAGGAAGCATACACAAAGTGGAAAAAACACTTGTTTATAATATGGAAGCTGACACAGGAAGGTGGAGTGTTGCTGTGTTCAGCCTCAGCTAGAACATATGCTTGGACTGTTTTCAGCATTTTGCTGCTCTGAACATGCATGTGTTCTTGAATGACTGTGAAAATGCTGTGAATGTAAGTTTGGGGATTACAAATGAATTTTAGTGTGTGGGAAAATAAGTACAGAATCTGAATTATGAAAATTGACTGTATATACAAATAAACATGTATAAAATCAAAGAGAAGATATGCGAAGCTACTACATAGCTTGTGTCTGTAACTGGTCTGATGTTGTAGCTGATATATTTGGCTTCCTTCATCTACTACCTGTTCCATACCTCTCTTGCCTTCTGCCAGAGAGGCAAAGAGTAGTAACAGTTTCAGCTACTTGAGCTTTTTTTTTTTTTTAACCTGATAGAGTGACTCATAAATTTTCCTTCTTGAGGGACTGTGTTTTATTAATTGCTCTGTTTTTTAGTTGCTGTAACTTTTCATTAACTTTGTACTGGGCATGGAAGTAGTAAGACACACCCTAGAGAATCTCCTGGGTTCTACTTATCCTACTTTGCCTCCATTGCAAAATGGTAAACTTGTTTCCCCTTGGTAATTGGGATTCATTTTTCCAACTAGTAGATTAACCATTGTTTTTGGCTTGTTGGTTTCAGTGACATAAGAAGTACAAAACGGCCATGTGGCAGTCTCATCTTCCAGTTAATTGGAAACGTTGTGTCCCCTTTGGAAGCATTTCTACTTTAAGGACTAAGATCTCCAAACCATCAAAGCTCAAAGTTGCCAGGACTAGAAGCAGAAATGTTACAAGTGGGTTGTTTGGGTATAATGAGAGGAGCCATGCTTGCTTCTACTTCTTGACTCTGGCTGTGGGCAAGATAGCATCATATGGCCTGTGATTGAAATAATAAACTGCAGCTTGTAAAACAGAGCCTCATCCTTTCATATTTTTGTCTCCTAACTAGTGCTACTACTTGAGTCTTCAGTAAGCCATTCTAGGTGATGAAATAATGGTAAAACCAGTTAATGGTAGTGTCATGAGCACATTGCCCATCTCTTTTGCTATAAAGGGAATTCCTTAATGAGGTACAGTTATGTGTAGAATGCTGTGATGGTAGATAATACATTCTGTGAGTCTGCGAATGGTGGTGTTGGCAGAAGCATTACAGGCAAATTCATATCTGGAATATAAGAAGCAGATCCATTATGGAAGAGAGCAAAGTAAAATCAATCCACCATTAGGTGGCCAGCTGTCTCTTTCCCACCCGTGGTGCCATACTGGGAATTCAGTATTGGTCTCCAGTATTGGCAGAAGGGCTTTGGGGTTCAAGTTGGTCAGCTTCATTTGGGTCCAAATAAATATTCCCATTCCAGATTTAAGTATTCCATTCTTACCAGTCTGTGCCCTTTGATAGGAGAAATTTTGTGAGACTATGAATTCAGCTCTTGTTTTAATTTATCAACCCTCATAATTAAATTAAAATTTATATTCGATTTTCAGCTAAATCAGCTCTCAGCCCATGACTTGAGCTGAAAGTTGGATCTGAGCTGGTTATTTTCTGTCTGTAGGTGCTCCAGTGCAGCAATCCCCAGCCTTTTTGGCACCAGGGATTGGTTTTGTGGAAGACAGTTTTTCTGTGGACCAGGTTGGCTGAGGAGAGGATGGTTTCAGGATGAACCTATTCCACCTCAGATCATCAGGCATTAGTTAGATTCTCATAAGGAACATGCAACCTAGATCCCTTGCATGCGCAGTTGACGATAGGGTTCGTGCTCCTATGAGAATCTAATGCCTCCACTGATCTGACAGGAGGTGGAACTCAGGTGGTAACGCTCACTTCCTGCTGTGTGGCCCAGTTCCTAACAGGCCATGGACTGGTACTGGTCCACGGCTGGGGGCTTGGGGACCCCTGCTCCAGCGCTCTCAAAAGAACCCACCCCACATCACAGTCCTTATTTTCATAATTTCTGCTATTATGGTCAGTTGCAGCAGCCACTTGGGTTTCTAAGACGTGCCTCAGTTAGTACTTCATTACAGTCAATCAAAGTGCTAGCTTAGTTTATTGTGACTCTGATACCTACTGTGGATTACTAGCATTTCATCTCCCATTGGCGACGAACTTAGTACTGCACTGAAGCCCAAGATCATAACCAAACCATCCTCAGATTGCATCTGTGGGCCTGTCTCCAGGGACTGCTTCCAATACCAATTGTGTGTCAGTCAGGGTCCATTGAGGAGAGACAGAAATCATGTAGTTACTTAGAAAGGGGAAGTTTAATCTGAGAGCTGTTAAGTTATGATGGGACAGTAACTAAAGATGTAAAGAGAACTCTAACAGATATTCTAGGACTAAGAGACAGCCTCAAGGAAAGACCAGCTTGCAAGAGGGGTCCCCTATACCAGGCTCGGGTTCAGATCTTATTGGAGAAGGTATAGCCCAGGTTTGCTGGTGGAGAAGATTGCTATGTGGCTGGTCCATAGTAACTGAGCAAGCAGAAAACAATCTTTTCACATATATGTCAGCCAAGGCTGGTCAGCCTGTCTGTGAAGGGAGTCCAGGTGCTTCTGTGGGTGTGAAATCTGGAGTGTGTGGGCTGAGGTTGCTGGGTCACTGAGGAACTGGACCCCTGGGCATACAGCTATGGCTAAGTACCCCTGGATGTCCTCCTCATACATATGCAGCAGGAAGTCCACCCCATGACAGACCATGCAGCAGGAGCCAGAAGACAGTAAAACGCAGCAAGCAGAACCAGGAAGTGTCCTTTCTGCAGTGTTGCTTCAGTGCCCTGTACTGACAAAGATTACATTATACTTACTGTAAAGAGGAAATGCTTGCAAACTCCAGGCCTTCATTGCAGTGCATGTCTGAAGGATGAATTCAGAGCTGAGAGGCAATACACTGATAATTGGCCTAGTCTAACAGATCATGTTATTCTACTCAAAATTCCACAACAGTTCCCTATTTTAAGACAAGTAAATATTCAGAGCCATACATAGTCAGGTCCTCTACTTCTTGGACCTCATTCTATTATTTTCCTGTTGGCTCTGCTGCAGCCATCCAGGCATTTCTGCTGTTTCTGGAACATACCTGCATGCTCCCAACTTAGGGCCCTTGTACTTGCTGGTTCCTCTTCCTGGAAGTTCTTTTCCTAGCTGTCTGCATGGTGAGTTCCTCACTTTTTTCCACGTCTTGCTCAGATGTCAGCTTCTCAAGAAGGCTTGCTCTTTACTCCCCACCATTTACTACTATAAGTCCCCTGAACTCCTTACCCCTTCACATGGGTTGACTTTTTCCACAGTACTTTTCACGTAACATACTATGTAATTTACTTAGTGATTATGTCTGTCTTCTCCCACCATAACGTCAGCTACCAGGAGGGTATGAGGGGCAGGAGTTTTTAATGTTGCTCACTTATGCCAGATACCTAGAATAGTGCCTAGTGCATTATAGGTGCTTCATAAGTACTTATATATTGTAATAGGCTATATGTTATTCATTAAAGGTAAGATTCTAACTTCAAACAATTTTCATTTTATTGTTCAAAATATTTTTACTACTTCTGCGTTACGCAACTTCCCTTTATTTTCTAGATTGGTTACATTCTTTTGACTGATTAGGTCAAGATGGGTATATTTTTTGTCTTGTGCCTCATAAAATGAAATAGGTTTTATATTTTATGTTCTTTACATCATTTTTTAGCTTCTGTGACTTATCTAAGTAGATGACAGACAGCCCATTTTTAACATTATATTTTTAAAAATTAAATCTTGGTTTGTGGAAAGTTAACTGAGTTTTTAAATTTATTTTTAGGTGCCGAATGTGGAGTAAATGCAGATGTTGAGAAACATCTTGAATTGGGCAAGAAATTACTTGCAGCTGGACAGCTAGCTGATGCTTTATCTCAGTTTCATGCTGCTGTAGGTTTGTATCATGGAACCAAACCACTCAGTGACTGTCTTAGTGAATTCTAGTAATAGCTCTTTTTTCGAAGTAACATTTTAAATAACATTACTTCATGTTTAAATAAAACATTTAAATATATTTATGGGATTCTGAGTGAAATAGATTAATAAAATAAATGTATAACACTTAAATGTATGTGTATCTAACGAGAGAATTTTGAACGTTAGTGAGGCCTGCTACTACCAAGGGTAATTCAAGATAATTATGACAAACAACTTTTCTCAGTGTATTATTTGGTTTTTGACTTTTTGAACAGATTTTGCTGAATACAATTTAATTTTCTTGATGACTTAGTTTTCAGTATATTTACTTGATACCCTTGGGAGATGCCACAGTTCATTGCCTCTTCGGTATTACTCAGACTCCAACTGCCCTTTACACTGTTGCTTCTTATTTCTTACTCGTGTCTGTCTGTAGAGTAAACTGTTGTTGCAGCTGTTTATCTGTTAGGACTCTGAGGACTTAGATGACCAGAATAATAGGTTCTTAGTGAAGGCTTAACAAATTTTCTCTCTCTTTTTTTTTTTTTTTTTTTTTTGGAGACAGGGTCTTGTTCACCCAGGCTGGAGTGCATTGGTGTGATCATGGCTCACTGCAGCCTCAGGCTCCTGAATACCTGGGATTATAGGTGTGTGCCACTATACCCAACAACCTTTTACAACTTTTATTTTTTATTTTTTATATACTGGGGTCTCAGTCTGTTGTCCAGGCTGGTCTTAAACTTGTGGGCTCAAGCAGTCTTCCTGCCTTGACCTCCCAAAGTATTGAGATTTTATGTGTGAGCCACCACACCTAGCCTGGATTTCCTTATGAGTCACTGCTAAACTTTTGTGCTAGGATTTTTTGATACTGACTTTCCGCAGAGACTTTTTCATTTACTTATATGTTTTTACCTTGATTTGAATGATTTGAGAGTGACTAGTTAACAACCTGACAGGTAAGGAGGGTGGTGTATTTTTTTTTTTTTTTTGAGACGGGGTCTTGCTCTGTCATGCAGGCTAGAGTGCAGTGGCGTGATCTTGGCTTACTGCAACCCCTGCCTCCTGAGTAGCTGGGGCTACAGGTGCATGCCACCATGCCCAACTGATTTTTGTATTTTTTATAGAGACTAGGTTTCGCCACGTTGCCCAGCCTGTTCTCGAAGTCTTGGTCTCAAGGGATCTGCCTGCTTCAGCCTCCCAAAGTGCTGGGATTATAGGTGTGAACCACCATGCCCAGCTGTGTGTTTTTTAATAAGATAGCTGTGCTCCCAGAAGAACTATCATTGTATTGTTGTAATTTACTGTATACACTCAATGTACTTAGGTTTTGGTTTGTCATACTTTTCTTTATGCTCTTTCTTAAACTCAGATTTTTATTACAGATGTTATTAGCTCTTGAACTCATAGGGAACATTTTTTTTTTAATTGAAAAACCCTATTCAAGGCCGAGCATGGTAGCCAACACCTGTAATCCCAACACTTTGGGAGGCCAAGGCGGGCACATCACTTGAGGTCAGGAGTTCGGGACCAGCCTGAACAACACGGTGAAACCCAGTCTCTACTAAAAAGATAAAAATTAGCCAGGTATGGTGGTGGGTGCCTGTAATCCCAGCTACTCATGAGGCTGAGAAAGGAGAATCGTTTAAACCTGGGAGGTGGAGGTTGCAGTGAGCCAAGATTGCACCATTGCACTCCATCCTGGGTGGCAAAGTGAGACTCTATCTTAACATTAAAAAACAAAAAACCAAAACTCTATTTAAGAGCTATGATGTAATTATAAGAACATAAAAAATTTGAAAAATGAGGGGAAAAGTAGAAAAAAAACCTTTTTTAGTAGTAGAGAAAGCCATTTCACACTAATAAAAGGTTCACTCTACCAGAAAATATCAATTTTAAATGAGTTTGAGCCTAATAACATAGACTCTGAATACGTAAAACAAAAATTGACAGAACTAAAAGGAGAAATGAACAAATTCATAATTATAGTGGAAGGCTTTAGCCTCTTTCAATAATGTATAGGAAAACAGACAAAAATGTCAAGTAAAGATGTTAATTTGATCCGATTGAAATACACATAACACCTGCACACAGCTGCAGAATACACATTCTTCCAAGTGTAAGAACATCACAATAAAAATATTATAGCAAAGTCTCTCATGAACATAACTACAAAAATTCTGAAAAATATAGCAAATGAATCTAAATTTTAAGTAAGTCCAAATATTATGTTTGTACACATACATACACAGCACTGGTTTTTATTACAAGGACATAAATTCGGTTTGGCATTCAAAAGTCAATCAGTGTAAGTCAACAAACTAAAGGAGAAAAATGTTGTTTCAAAGGTGAAGAAGTATTTGATAAATACTTAACACCGTATGTGAAAGAAAAACCTTTTAAATAGTTTGGAAATCTTTATTATTGAGTACACCAAAAATCCTATACTTATGATGATATTTAATGATGAATGTTGATACCTCTCCCACACCCTACCACCTCTGAGATTGAGAATGAGACAAGGATACCCACTATTACTACTTGTAGTCAACATTCTGCTAGAGGTCCTAGCCAATGCAATTTGTTTTTGTTGTTGTTGTTGTTGTTGTTTTGAGGCAGAGTCTTGCTCTGTTGCTCTCGAGGCTAGAGTGCTGTAGTGCAATCTTGACACACCACAGCCTCCGCCTCCCAGGTCAAGTGATTCTCCTGGCTCAGCAGGGATTACAGGCATGCACGACCATGTCCAGCTAATTTTTGTATTTTTAGTAGAGTTAGGATTTCACCATGTTGGCTAGGCTGGTCTTGAACTTCCTGACCTCAAGTCATCCACCTGCCTCCCAAAGAGCTGGGATTACAGGTGTGAGCCACCATGCCCAGACTAGCCAATGCAATTTGTGTACCAATTTTATATCTTGCACCTTGCTGAACTTGTTTATTAGCTCCAGTAATTTTTTTTTGTGTGTGGATTCTGTAGGATTTTCCACATACAAGATTATGTTATGGGAAAGTATAGTTTTACTTCTTTCTTTATGACCTGGATCCCTTTTTTTCTTTTTGTTGTTTAATTGCTGACATGGTTTGGCTGTTCCCACCCAAATCTCATCTTGAATTGTAGTTCCTATAATACCCACATGTCATGGGAGGGACCCAGTGGGAGGTAAGTTAATGATAGGGTGTGGTTACCCTCATGCTGTTCTGAAGATAGTGAGTGAATTCTCATGAGATCTGATGGTTTTATAAGGGACTTTTCCCCCTTTTGCTCGGTACTTCTCCTTCCTGCCATCATGTGAAGAAGGATGTGTTTGCTTCCACTTCTGCCATGACTGTAAATTTCCTGAGGCCTCCCAAGCCATTCTGAACTACAAGTCAGTTAAGCCTCTTTCCTTTATAAATTACCCAGTCTCGGGTATATCTTTATTAGCAGTGTAAAAATGAACTAATGCAATTGCTCAGTCACTGTAATTTGGCAAGAAATAGGGCATAAAGATTGAGAAAGGAAGAAATAAAACTGTCATTCACAGAGGACATGATGCTATGCAAATAATCTGCAAACTATCATAATTTAAATGAATTTAGCAAGGCACTCACTGGATAACAAAGGCAACATACTTTTGTAGCAATAGAATCTCTACTAGGAATAAACAAATACAAAATCTAAGAATAAATCTAATGAAAGATGTGCAAGAACAGTTTACTGAAAACCACAAAAATAGTTATAAGAAACTTACAAAAGACTTAAATGAAGATATACCATGTTAATGGATAGGAAGATTCAATATTATAAAGATGTCAAGTGGCCCCCAGATTGGTCTACATATTCAGTGAAATCTAATAAAATTCTAGCACTTTATTTCATTGAAATTGACTAGCTTATTCTAAAATGTATTATGGAAATGCAAAGGACTTCTCGAGTTGCCTTGTGGATAAGATATGAAACAACCCAGGCCAGCTCTCTTTGATCTGTGGGAAGCATGCATGTATTCTTTGCCCTGACCATGTCTGTAGATAGAGGACAGCTCAGATAGCAACTCCTTCTTCCTTTCCATCATGTCAGAGAGCCTACTAGTCTCTTGCCATTTAGGTTTTTCAGGGATGAGTCAGATACACCAGTCTACTCTGTCCTGCAAAGAGGACACTTACCATCTTTTCCAAGTGGCCTTACAAATCTCACCTTGGAATGTAAGGGTGGCTGGCACCTGTTGGGATGTCAGGTGAAACATAAACAGTTCCATTACAGTAGCCTACTCTATAAACATATAGAGAACTCCTATCATCTGTACTCTGTGAAGCTATTAGAAAGTATGGCTTTGTGTATTACTTTGAAAAGGGAAACAGATTTTAATCTTGGCCTTGCCACTGGATAATCCTGTGACATTGGTCCAGTTATGTAAGAAAATGCACGCTTTAAAAAGTTACCTGCAGTTCCTAGCAGTTTTCACTGTGTCACCCATGGGAATTTTTGTGAAGATCAGATGGTAATAAAGAATACAAATATATCTTTGAAAATAGTGTACAATCACTCAGGAGGCTGAGGTGGGAAGACTGCTTGAGCCCAGGAGTTGGAATTGCAGTGAGCTATGATCGTGTCACCACAGTCCAACCTGGGCGATGGAGTGAGACTCTGTTTCTCCTATTATATTCTCACAGTGCAGAATACTTCTGTGACCTCTAGTCACCAAAATGTGTGGGAATTTCTCTCCACCAGGTAATCCTACAGATCCTCCAGCAGACAGCAGCTGGATGACCTCTAATTCTGTTCAGTTCTGACACTATCTACCTGGAGATAGCCAAAGATCCCACAGATTGAAAGCCCAGTGCCACAAGACCACTCCTGACTTCAGAAGCCATTTATAAGCCCCTGGTTGTTTTACCTGTGCTTCTGACTGACTGGTTGTAAATGAGGATTCCCATGACCCCTTCCTTAGGTTCAGTTGATTTGCTAGAGCAGCTCATAGAACTCAGGAAAACACTTATGTTTACTGGTTTATTATGGGATATTACAAAGGATACAGATGAACAACCAAATAGATGGAAGAGATGCATAGGGCCAGACATATGGGAAGGGGTGAGGTGCTTCTTTGCCCTCTCTGGGTGTACCACACCCTCCTGGAGCCTCCATGCTTTTGGCTGCATGGAAGTTCTTCCAAACCCTGTCCTTTTAGGTTTTTATGGAGACTTTCTTACTTAGGCTTGATCAATTATAATTGGCTATTGGTAACCAACTCAACCTTCAACCCCTAGGATGGTAGGGGGTACTGAAAATTCCAGTATTTTCACCTGGTCGGTTTCCCCATTATGCATAGTTCACATTCTTAGTATCTAGGGGTGCCCAGATACCAGCCATTTCATTAGTATACAAAAAAGCAGTCACTCTAGAGATTCCACAGGTTGTAGGAACTATATGTCAGAAAACAGGAAGATGACCAAATGTATATCTTATAGTACAACAGATTTCTTATTTTTTTTGTTTGGTTTTATAAATTGGGGTTCCAATTCCATTTCCTATCTTAAAATGCCTAAAAATGGAACAGTAAAATTGGTGGAAGTGGACACTCCAGAAATATTGTATGTAGACAATTTTTGTGTATGATCGGATCCTTAGTACAGAAGCGAAGTCATACACAGTCCTCTGTGCAGATATTTTCTTCATGGATTGGAATGGTCAGGAATAGAAATCGAATGCAGTTTACCTTATATGTGTAAATGCTGTGTAAATAGTTGTTTTCCTCTACTTTTTAGGAAATGATGAAAAAAGTCTGTACATGTTCAATACAGACACAATTTTTGTTTTTTTTTTCCTGAAATATTTTCAATCTGAGGGTGGTTGAATTCACAGATGCGCGGAACCCATGGATACAGAGGGCCAAATGTATATAAATAATTGATAATCAGTGCTTAGTGTCAGGTGCAGTCAAGGACATGTATTATAGAATGTTATGGAATTTGAGAGAGGGAAAGGTTTATTTTTCCATGTGTGGTCAAATAAGTCATTTGAGCTGTCCCTCAAAGATTGAGTAGGATTTGGTCACATGTAATTGATGGGGTTTTGTACTTTAGACCTTCAATCATGTTATTTCCAGTATTATTCTTTGCTTAGTGTGAATAAGCTGTGGATAACTTAAGTTTTTTAAAAAATTAATGAATATAAAAGTAATCCATATGTGTTGTGAAACATTTTGGAATACATGGATGGCAGAAAGAAGAAACCTCGTCTTTCTGCCTGGATAGCCACTGTTGACATGCAGTGAATTGCCCTCTGCTCTCCAGTGTGTTACTTAAATGTTAGTAATTCTTAGGTATCAAATTATCCTATGGCTAGTTCGCAAACCAAACCCATAAAATTTAAATTTATTGTACCTTACAAATAAAATATCAACGGAACTGAAAAATACTGTATATCAAGCATATTCCAAATATAGTTACTCTGTTTCCTAATCCTTCCTTAAGTTAATTACAGTATGTTGTAAGAAATAGCCTATAGTCAGGCTACTGCTTTTCCTCTCCTTTCCTTGCCTCCTAAGGGAAGTTGTTCAGTAAAGAAATTTTAGTGACGCTTAGTTGGGATCATATATTTTTGTTTTTAGATTTAAGCAAAAGAAGTTTTTTTTATTGTTAAAATACCCAATTCCTTTTTTTTAAAAAATATATTTTTTCTGACTGGTTTATCCTTTAACTTTTTTGTTATGGTAAAATGTATGAAAATTTACCATTTTAACCATTTGTAAGTGTACATACAATACAGTGGCATGTTGTTCACATTGTTTTGCAGTCATCACTATCCATCTCTAGAACTTTTTCATTATCCCAAACAGAAACTCTGTATCCACTAAACAATAGGACCCTATTCCTAACCCTCTACGCCAGCTCCTGGCAACCACTATTCTACCTTCTGTCTCTATTATTTGAGTACTTTAGGTACCTCATATTAGTAGAACCATACAATATTTTCCTTTTGTGTCTTGGCTTATTTCACTTAGCATAATGTTTTCAAGGTTTATCTTTGTTATAGCATGCATAGGAATTTCATTTCTCTATAAGGCTGAATGAATATCTGTTGTATGTACGCTATATCCCACATCCCACTTTCTGTTTATCCATTCATTCATTGACGGACTTTGGGTTTGTTTCCACCTTTGGACTATTGTGAATAATACTGCTATGGACATGTGTGTTTGAATACATATTTGACCCTTGCTTTCAATTCTTTGGGATATATACAAAGGAGTAGAATTGTTGGACCACATAGTAATTTTACGTTTAATTTTTTGAGAAGTCATCTTACTGTTTTCCACAGTGGCCATACCATTTTACATTCCACCAACAGTGCATAAGCACTCCAGTTTCTCCACATCCTTGCCAACGCTTGTTATTTTATCTTTTTTTTTTTTTTTATTAAATTTTTTTTATTGCATTTTAGGTTTTGGGGTACATGTGAAGAACATACAATATCGTTGCATAGGTACACATGTGGCAGTGTGATTTGTTGCCTTCCTCCCCTTGACCTATATCTGACATTTCTCCCCATGCTATCTCCCCCCAACTCCCCACCCCCCACTGTCCCTCCCCTATTTCCCCCCAACAGACCCCAGCGTATAGTGCTCCCCTCCCTATGTCCATGTGTTCTCATTGTTCAACACCCGCCTATGAGTGAGAACATGCGGTGTTTGATTTTGTGTTCTTGTGTCAGTTTGCTGAGAATTATGGTTTCCAGGTTCATCCATGTCCCTACAAAGGACACAAACTCATCGTTTTT
>CAUYQU010061105.1:0-68384 GCA_963574635.1 Cheracebus regulus | reverse complement strand
ATGTTATTAGCTGCATAATCTTGGAATTTTGAAAGAAGCTTGTTATAATGCTCACCAAGTGTAAAGTCTGCAATGTCAACTTTTTTAATCTCATAGTCCCTTTGCATTCTTAACAATTATTGAGAACCCCAAAGAGTTTTTCTTAATTGGGTTGTGTCTGAAGCTGGAAACCATCATTCTCAGCAAACTGACACAAGAACAGAAAACCAAACTCCACATGTTCTCACTCATAAGTGGGTGTTGAACAATGAGAACACATGGACACAGGGAAGGGAACATCACACACTGGGTCCTGTTGGGGGTGTGGGGGTTGGGAAGGGATAACATTAGGAGAAATACCTAATGTAGATGACGGGGTGTTGGATGCAGCAAACTACCATGGCATGTGTATACCTATGTAACAATCCTGCACGATCTGCACATATACCTGAGAACTTAAAGCATAATAAATAAAGTAAAATTAAAAAATATTTACAATGCTAAAAATTATAATGGACATTTTGAAAATACAAAAATGCATAATAAAATGATACATTAGCAATTACAGCAAGGACTTTATTGCATGTCATGCAGTCTCTGGAAAACTCCACTATACACTGATGAGAGTAAAAGTGAAAAAGGCAAATAACACCTCTTGCCTACAGAGAAAACTTATGAAAACAGGTTTTCTCTTCAGGACCCTCTAAAAAAATCTTGGGATTGCCTAAGGGTTCCCAGGCTACACCTGCCCTTAAGGTTATAAAAATTGTAACAATTATTGTCATTTGGAAATTGAGAAATTGAGAAAGTGGATAATAAAAAAGTAGAAAAGTTAAAAATAAGGAGAGAAAACAAAGACAATAAACATTAATTCAAATCATGTACTGTTTGAAATATAAATATCTAAATATCTATAAACTGATCTATCTGTATGAGTGTAAATTTTTCTCTCTATATTATATGAGCTTCTTAACAACTCTATCTTGCCTTCTGAATGCTATTCTAATTAGATATGTTTTTCAGAAAAAAAAATAGAGGTATTTTGAGCAAAATACTCTGACAAGTAAATGTTTAAAATTTATAAATATGTGATTAATGTAACCCAGTTAGTATTTTTTGAATAAGTTGCTAACTACCTTTATATTATTATTAAATCATTTTTTGATTGAAAAATACTTGATTGTTGTTGGTATATATATATATATATATATATATATATGAAAGTAGGAAGAAATTATAAAAGAAGAAGAGACATCCTGGTGATGAGTATAAAATATACAGTTAAGTTTAAATTTTATTTTGAAAATAACCAATAAAGCACAGAATTAGAACAACTTTGTAAAGTTTTAAAAATTAAATGAATGGAATAACTTACCTTTAAAGTACCATTTTCAATAAACAATTGAATAAAAAATCCATCTACTAAATTTGAGTCTTGCTTGAAATAGAGCAGGAGTCCATAGGAACTGAAGGTCTGAAATTCTAGGGAGATGTTATTTTGTGGATTTAGAAACACATTCTGAAATTCTAGGTAGGAATCTCCATAATAACAAACACAGCTGAAATCTGTGGAGTCAGAAAGAACATACAATTTAGGTTGAGTTAAATATTCAATACTTAGGTTTCACATTATTAACATAGCATATGTTTTCCGGATGGCTCATATGTGACTCTTTCCTGCCTCTTTCAAGCCCAGGCACTTATTTTCTTTGGAATATTCATAGCGATTGTGTCATGATTTCTTTGTATTTGATGGATTCATGACAAACCTCGTAGTAAGGCAAGGAAGTCAAGATGATTACTCTTCAACACTTCTTTTACTTAGATTTTATGTTACAGGTTAACAGAAAAAAAAGCACGTTTTCTAAATATACACTTATTTGTTCTTTATATAAGATATTGATATAAAATTATGATCAACATTATTAATAATTTGGGGAGGTTTTTGAGGAAATGATAGAGATTGAGAAGCATAGAAATTGTTAACCTTTTGTATCAACGCTCTAAATTATATGAGCTTCTTAACAACTCTCTCACCTTCTGAATGATATTCTAATTAGCTGTAGTGTTTCAGAAAAAAATGACACTTTGAGCAAAACACTCCACAATTAAATTTCTTAATTTTATAAATATGTGATTAATAAAACTAAGTTATGTTGTTTTTGAGTAAGTTAACTACTTTATATTAAATCTTTTTTTGTTGTTTGATAAATATTGGATTGATTGTTGTTGGCTGATAATTCCTGAAACCAGGCGATTTGAATATCACCTTTCTTCCAGTTCCTCTTTTATTTTACTATTTTCATGACCTCCTCAATACAAGCTTTCATTCTCATTTAAAACTTGCCAATTATGTGTAACTACTAGAAAATATTATTTATAAAACAATGTGATTTTTAGTTTGCTGTCTATCATAGGATAATATTCATTTTTGAATCTGTAGTTTAAAAGTTTAAGAAATTTTATATCCTAAGTGTGCTATCTTAATTTGGTATTTTTAATGAAGCTTTAGAATCACTCATTTTGTTACATTTTCCATCTTGTAACAATTTCTAAAGAAATAATCAGCTAAGCCTCAAATTAATTTTTTTAACTAGAAATAAGGTTTAAAATACTGTCAGGAAACATTTGTACTTTATTATAGCCATAAAAGCGTGTGTGTGTGTGTGTGTGTGTGTGTGCGCGCGTGTGTGTGTGTGTGTGTGTGTGTGTGTTTAATCAAGGACTGACTTCATTAGTGAAGGACAGCTTAATGATTGAAAAAATAACAATGTCCTTTCAGTTTTGACATTCTAATTTTTTCAGTTGTTAAATGATAGGGATTTTTTTTCCATGTAGAGTTTCAATGGTGATATTAAAAGAAAAATACAATAACATTTTAAACAACAAGAAAGTGTTTTAAATATTTCAGGCATTTATTTTAACTAATTGAGAATAAAATTGTATATCAGTTTGATTTAAAGTTCAAGTTGTGAAAGAGCATAAAATATTTTCAAAAACTAACATTGTTGTAAAATCCAATGTTGATGAAATTAAAACAAACTACTACATACAGGAGTTCTTCAAAAAGTTCACATAAACTGTGCTTTATTAAAAAACTATGGATGAATTTCACTTATGACATGTCTGAACAGAAACTATTTTGAGTTACTACGAAGAATAAGACATCTATTTGAAAAGAGCCCCTATCAGAACAACAGGAATTCTGCTAAAATTGAAGCAAGAACAAATATGAAATTTATGATGAAACTTGGGTATAAGAATGGTAAAGATCACTGAAGCTTTACAATAATTTATTGGGACAGTGCTCCAAAGAAATTCACAGTTTTCAAGTGAATAACTTGTCTTAAGAAGGGACGAGACTATGTTGAAGATGAAGTCCTTAGTGGCTGACCATCCACATCAATTTGCAAGGAAACTTTAATCATATTCATGCCCTAATTGAAGAGGACCAATAATTAATAGTAAAAACAATAGCCAATACCATGGATCTCAACTGGTTCAGGTTTCACAACTCTGAATGTAAAATTAAAGTTGAGCAAACTTTCCACTCATGGGGTATCAAAACTGTTGTTCCCAGATCAGCTGTAGACTAGAAGAGAGCTTTCAATTGAAATTTTAAACAAATAAGATCAAGATCTTTAAGCATGTCTTTGAACAGTTGTAACAGGAGATGAAACATAGCTCCACTAGTATGATATTGAAGACAAAGTACAATCAAAGCAATGGCTATTGAGAGGTGGAAGTGGTCCAGTCAGATCAAAAGTGGACCAGTTAAAATCAAACCTCATTGATATGATTTGGCTCTGTGCCCCCACTCAAATCTCATCTTGTAACTACCACAATTCCCATGTGTTGTGGGAGGGACCCAGTGGGAGATGACTGAATCATGCAATGGGTATTCCCCGTGCTGTTCTTGTGATAGTGAATGGTTCTCACGAGATCTGATGGTTTAAAAAACAGGCTTTGCCCTGCACAAGCTCTCTTTGCCTGCTGCCATCCACGTAAGACATGACTGTTCTTCCTTGCCTTCCACAATGATTGTGAGGCCTCTCCAGCCATGTGGAACTATAAGTCCAATAAACCTTTTTCTTTTGTAAATTGCCCAGTCTTGGGTATGCCTTTATCAGCAGCATGAAAACAGATTAATACAGTAAATTGGCACCAGTAGAGTGGGCACTGCTGAAAGGTATCCAAAAATGCATAAGTAACTTTGGAACTGGGTAACAGGCAGAGGTTGGAGCAGTTTGCAGGGCTCAGAAGATAGGAAAATGAGGGAAAGTTTGGAACTCCCTAGAGACTTTTTGAATGGCTTTAACTAAAATGCTGATAATTATATGGACAACGAGTTCTGGGCTGAAGTGGTCTAAGATGGAGATGAGGAACTTGCTGGGAAATGGAGCAAAGGTGATTCTTGTTATGTTTTTAAAAAGAGGTTGGTGATATTTTGCCGCTGCCCTAGAGAATTGTAGAACTTTATAGCTGAGGAAGATGATTTAGGGTATCTGGCAGAAGAAATTTGTAAGCAGCAAAGCACTCAAGATGTGATTTGGGTGCTGTTAAAGGCATTCAGTTTTATAAGGGAAGTAGAGCATAAAAGTTTAGAAAATTTGCAACCTTACAATGTGATAGAAAAGAAAATCCCATTTTCTGAGGAGAAATTCAAGCCCACTGCAGTTATTTGCATAAATAACTAGACACCAAATGTTAGTCCTCCAAGATAATGGGGAAAATATCTCCAAGGCATGATAGAGGGCTTCATGGCAGCCCCTCCCATTTCAGGCCTGGAGGCCTAGGAAGAAAATGTCGTTTTGTGAGCTGGACTAAAGGTCTCTCTATTGTGCGTGGTCTAGTGACTTGGTGCCCTATGTTCCAGCTGCTCCAGCCATGACTAAAAGGAGACAAGGTACAGCGCCAGCTGTTGCTTCAGAGGGTGCAATCCCCAAGCCTTGGCAGCTTCCATGTGGCGTTAAGCCTGTGGGGGCACAGAAGAAGTGAGGTTTGGGAACCTCCATCTAGATTTCAGAAGATGCAAGGAAACATCTGAATGCCCAGACAAAAGTTTGCTTTGGGGCAAGGTCCACATGGAGAACCTCTGCTAGGGCAATACAGAAGGGAAATGTGGGTGGGAGCCCTGCCACAGAGGCCCAACATATTGGGGCACCACCTAGTGGAGCTGTGAGAAGAGAGCTACCATCTCCAGACCTCAGAATGGTAGATCCACTGACAGCTTGCACTGTGTGCCTGGAAAAGCCTCAGACACTCAATGCCAGCCCATGAAGGCAGCCAGGAGGGCAGCTGTGCTGTGGTGGAGCGGCCCAAGACCCTGGGAGCTGACCTCTTGGATGTGAGACATAGAGTCAAAGAAGATCATTTTAGAGCTTTAAAATTTGACTGCCCTGCTAGATTCTAGACTTGTATGAGGCCTGTAGCCCCTTGGTTTTGGCCAATTTTTCCCATTTGGAATGGCTGTATTTACCCAATGCGTGTAGCCCCATTATATCTAAGAAGTAACTAAATTGCTTTTGATTTCACAAGCTCATAGGTGAAAGGGACTTGCCTTGTGTCAGATGAATCTCTGGACTGTGGACTTCTGAGTTAATGCTCAAATGATTTGAGACTTTGGGGGACTATTGGGAAGTCCCAGTTGCTTTTGAAATGTTAAGATAATGAGTTTTGGGAGGGGCCAGTGGTGGAATGATAAGGTTTGGCACTGTGTCCTTCCCAAATCCCATCTTGTAGATCCCATAATTCCCACATGTTGTAGGAGGGACCTGGTAAGAGATGACTGAATCATAGGGGTGGTTCTTTCCTGTGCTGTTCTTGAGATTGAATGGGTCTCACAAGGTCTAATGGTTTTAAAAACGAGAGTTTCTCTGCACAATCTCTCTTTTGCCTACTAGCCATCCATGTAAGATGTAAGTTGCTCCTCCTTGTCTTCTGCTATGATTGCAAGGCCTCCCAAGCCATGTGGAACTATGAATCCAATAAACCTTTTTCTTTTGTAAATTGACTAGTCTCAATTATGTCCTTAACAGCAGCATGAAAATGGACTAATACAGTCATGAAAAAAGTTTCTGGGGGATACTCAAGACATTTTTTCTTATTGACTTTCTAGAGGGCCAGAGAAGGATAACATGTCCCTATTACTAGAGTATTTTAATAAAGTTAGCCAAAGCTTTAGCAAAAAAATGCCCAGGAAAGTTTCCCCAGAGAGTACTACTGCACCATGACAATGTTCCTGCTTATTCTTCTCATGAAATGAGAAGTAATTTATGATAGTTTCAATAGGAAATCATTAGGCATCCACCTTACAGTTCTGATTTGCCTCCTTCTGACTTTTTTTTCTAATCTTTAAAAAGTGTGTAAAGGGCATCTATTTTTCTTCAGTTAATAATGTAAAAAAGACTGCATTGACATCGGTAAAGTCTCAGGACACTCATTTCCTTAGAGATGGACTAAATGGCTGGTATCATTGCTTACAAAAATATGTTGACCTTGATGTGCTTTATCCTGAGAAATAAAGCTTATTTTTAAAATGCTTATCTAATTCCATTTCTCACAACGTTTTGAAGTCTTTTCATATTATTTTATAGCTTTTAGAAAGAAATATATTGCCTGACAATAGCTAACTCAAGAACTCCTTAATATTACTAAGATATGTATTTTATAGATGAATTTTTTAAAAAAATCAGTGGCTTTTGCATTATGTGACTAATTATCTGTATAGAAACCCATATAGGCACTCAATTGTAAAGTACTTGAGCATATATTGGGTTTATCATTCTATTCCAAGAACCTAGCACAATACCTGATTTTGTTAAGCATGTGGAAGCACATACTATAGCTTGGATGTTTGTCCCCTCCAAATCTCACATTGAAATGTAAACCTCAGTGTTGGAGGTGGGGCCTAACGGAAGGTGTTTGTATCAGGAGGGCTGATCCTTCATGAATGGCTTGGTGCAATCCTTATAGTAATGAATGAGTTCTCACTCTGAATTCACATGAGATGAGGCTATTCAAGAGTGTGGACCCACCTCTCTCTCTCTCTCGTTTCCTCTCTTGCCATGTGATACCTTGCCTCTCTCTTCACCTCCACCATGTTTCCTGAGGGCCTCACCAGAAGCCAAGCAGATGATGGCATCATGCTGGTATAGCCTGCACAACCATGAACCAAGTAAACCTCTTTCTTTTATAAATTACCCAGCCTTAGGTATTTCTTGGTAGCAATCGAAAAACAGGTGAACGCATACATATCTAATGGAAAATATAAATACTTTTGTTTAAATGTGCTTGGAAAACTATACAGTTGAATATAGATTTTTAAGTCAGGAAGATATTTTGCATAGTGTCTTCATCATATTTGTGGTGTTTTATATTCAAATATATAAGTACAGATTTTATTTTATACTTCTCTCAGCAAAACTTTTAAACAGATGTGAATAATGGTTATAGCAAGCACAGAATAGTTTTGTGAAGGAAAGATAAATACCAAGATTATTTTCAGTAATAATGGTCTAAAGGAAAATAATAATTCTATATATTTTTATTATATAGAATTAAATAATAAATTTTTACATTTACCTTCCTAAATAGAAGAATCTTTATCTGAATTGTATGGATCCATATTATGATTATACATATAATTTTGTATGCTTTTGGTACAAATAACCAGAAATGCCAATTCCAAATAGTTTCTGCAATAAAGAAATGAAATAGCTTAAGAAAAAAGGAAGTCCAAGAATAGGGTGGACTTCCAGATGGATGTATGTTTATGCAAAAGCTTAACTGACTTCTCATAAAAGACCTAGATTACTTCTGTCTCTCTACTCTGATATTCACAGGCTATGTTTTAATATGCGACTTTCTTTCCTCATGATTCCAATGTGATGGGCATCACTCAGTTTCCAATACTGTGCTTCTGTCGTAAGAGGAAGAAAGAACTTTTGCAAGTTAAAGTGAACGAACCTTTCCTAGAATTTAACTGGCTGTAACTGGCTGATGAATGAAGCCCTCTGCTGGAGATGAGGATGGAGTCAGCTCCCACTGAGAGCTATGGATAGGGGTTCACAATGGGTGAAACTGGTATTCTGCTAGGAGCAAAACCTCAACAACGAATTCCAGTATTTCTCCAGATTCATGAATTATTTCTGGGCTAATATCTGATTGTCAGAGACTTAAGATGCATAATTACATGTCTAAGTTAAAGACGTTAACTTTCATCTTCAACTTCCTGTCTCTGTTTCTCTTTTTATACAGTAGTTCTTGTCTTTATTTCTAGAAATTTATATTGAGTTTATGGATGAGTCTAGCCACTTAAAAATTTACTTGAAACATGATTGTTCCTAGATGGGTAGTTGCCAGTTTTTTTTTTTTTTTAACATGTAGTAATTTAAGTTCTTAATGTACACTAATAGCCACTCACCTTGCATGAGAATAAGGAAAATGTAAAAGCTGTCTAAGAGAAAAATCAGGAATCAATGACCCTTCCCCCTCTACTGCAACAAAGAGAGGTTTTTAATAGAATAGAAAAATAATAGAATATATAAATTTTAGAATAAATAATAGAGACTGTGAAGTATATGTGTGTATATATGTATACATAAAACAAAATAAATAAGTATAATATTTCTCTTAGATAAATTATGAACATTTACTTGAACACCACATATTCCTTTTACTAAAAGAAATATATATTTTTTTAAATGTAAAAGAATCTTAGCTTGGGACTTTTTTTTTTTTTTGCTTTGTTTGTTTTGATTAGCAGATCATAAAATTCTGTGTCAGTTTTAAGGAACCAAGTCTTTTTATAGTCAGTGTTTCTATATACAAGATTAAATGTGAAAGTTGGAATATTATGAGAGAATAATTACTAGGATTTTTCTATAAAATTGATGGTTTGATAATTATTCTGTAGTGATTGGGTAGCTTAAGTAAAGATATATATGTTTTAACCTCACATCCGGTCATTATTGCCTATATACTGTAATCCATAAGTAACTGCTCCAAGAAAGAGTAATTATGTATTGCTCTCTGCAGTATGTATCATTAAATAAATGTTAGAAAGTATTTTTGCAACCAAAATGTAAAATGACTCCTTTTTCCAGGTTTCTTGAAAGCAATATCTAAGAAATAATGGAAATTTTTAATGTATGTGCAACTCTTTTAAATGAAGTGTTATTTTAAGAAAAAAGTTTATGTATGACCCTTAAATATAATTAATATTGAAATGCTTTCTGTGCTGTTTATTAAGAAACCTGTATCACATCATGATTCTTGCTTCTAACAGTAAGAAGATCAGCAACTGTGTATTAGCTACAGATACTGTCTATAACTTGGGTCTCTTAGTGTTACCTCTATAAAGAGGAGCTTGAATTTTATCATTATAAAATCTGTGTGTATTTAAAACTTTATACTTCTGTGTGCTACACATTGCCTCTAATTTACCTTAAAATCCAACTTCAAATAATCCATTTTAGTTGATCTCAATTAGCTTAATACCCACTTACAGAGCAGGATAAGTAAGAAAATTAGCATTTATCTGTTTACTACGTGATAGGTTTATTGGAAGCTTTAGATATGCTACTTGAAATCCTGATTTTTTTTTTCCCTGGCAATGTAAAGATTTATGCTATATAAAAATATTTCAGAATAAGTTATGAAGTAATTTTTCTTTAATTGATTTTTGCGGCTTCATTAGCACATTAATTGTAAGTCACAATTTATAGTAAAGCATAATGTTTTAGAGCAAGTATTAATCATAAAATGTCAAAAAAAATTTACAAAACAATCAACAATACTGAAATTATAAGCTATACTACACAGTTTAAGATTTTCAGAGACTCCTCAATGTGGCTTAAGGAAACAAATAAGCAATAGTGGCGGATTATATGAAAATAGATGATTGCAAGGAAATCTCCAGGAGAACTAGTCAAGCAGTTGAATAATTTTTTTTCTGAAAGCAGTCAATGATCTTTTTGAAGGGAAGCAAAACATATATAACCATATTTATCTTCACCAGTAAATTGAGATAAATTAGGAAAAATATTATTTAATAGCAGCCTGTAACGATAGGAAGTAACTTTCTAAAATAAAAATCATATCATGATACTCCCCTGCTTAAAAACATTTTCTGCCAGTTGCCTATGACAAAGCTGTTTAGTATTCACTCTGCATAGAATCTTTCTACCCCTGCCTTTGGCCTTGCAATGCAGAATACCACTTACTCTAGGATAACATACAAAACAATCATCCTTCCTTTTATTCATCTGTATTATTAGCTCTGTCAGGCAGCGTTCTTCCATGTACATGAATCTGTTTCTGGACTCATTATCCTATTCCATTTGACAGATTGTCAACTGTGAACCAATCAAACACGGAGTTAATAGGCTTTATGATGAGCTTTTTTTTTTTATAGGATAGGTCAAGTTCTGGATATTGTTCTTCTTCAGGATTGTGTTGCTTTATTTTTGCCTTGTGCCCTTTAATATAAATATTGAAATCAGCTACACATGCAGGCATCCTATTAAATTGCTTAAAAACTCATTAGAAATTGATTTGAATTCCACTATTGTACAGAAAATGTGTAAGTACACTTGACCATTAAACAATATGAATTTGGTCCACTTATATGCTAGCTTTTTTCAATAAATGCATTCTGTACTCCCAATTGGTAGGTTCTGCATCTGCAACCAAATGCCCACCAAAAATGCAATATGTATACTTGTGGTATAAGAAATCTATATGTAGGGCTGGGTAGGGGACTTTTCATATAAAGAGGTTCTACTGGATTTTGTGGTGCCAACTGCACTACTCAAGTATCCACAGATTTTGATATTGGTGTGTGTGGAAGCAATGCCCACCACCAAGGGATATGTAGGGATAACTCTAATTTATATGCTTTTTTGAAAAGGATACTTTATCTTCCTGTATATGGATGTGGTGATGTCTCCCTTATACAATAGCTACTATAACATCCTTCATGTAGTTTCACAATTTGTCTTCATAAAGAGCATGTGCTTACTTTCTCAAGTTAACTTGCCATTTTAAAATAGTTTATAACACATATTTAACTAAGTATAATGATGTACAGATGTGCAATTCTTTTATATATTAAGCAGCCTTGCTGAAATTTTCTTTTTATATATTTATGTGTGTGTGTGGAGACAGGATCTTGCTATGTTGCCCAGGCTAATGTTGAATTCCTGGGCTCAGGCAATCCTCCCTTATTTTTAATAATATTATGTCATTTGTAAGTAATGAGACCATTCTAATTCTTAAAATAGTTTATTAGTTTATCGCTCTGCCTAGAACCTTCCGAAATAACACTGAACTGAAACAATGAGATTCCTTTTCTTGTTTTGAATTTTTTAGGTAAGACTTTTAAGCTTGCACATTTGAGTTTAAAGTTTTCTGTTCTTTTATTTTATTTATTATTATTTTAAGTTCTCAGATATATGTGCAGAACGTGCAGGTTTGTTATATAGGTATACGTGTGCCATGGTGGTTTGCTGTACCTATCAATCCTTCATCTAGGTTTTAAGCCCTGCATGCAATAGGTATTTGTCCTAATGCTCTCCCTCCACTTGCCCTCCACCCACCCTCAAAGAGGCCCCAGTGTGTGATGTTCCCCTCCCTGTGTCCATGTGTTCAACTCCCACTTATGAGTGAGAACACGTGGTGTTTGGCTTTCTGTTCCTGTGTTAGTCTGCTGATGATGATGGTTTCCAGCTTCATCCTTGTCCCTGGGAAGGACATGAAGTTTTCAGTTCTTTTATAAGTGATACCCTTAAACACATTAAGAAACTTTCCTTCTATTCTTAGTTTGCTAGAAATTTTGGCAGAATTTAGCATTAATTATATTTGTTCACTTACTGATATGATTATATTGTGAATAACTTTGGTATTTTAATATTAAGTCATTATTGTATGCCAGGAATAAATCAACTGTTCTTGTGGTATGTACATATATGGATTTCATTTTTGAGAATTTATATTTAGGATTTTTGCATCTATGCTGATGATTGATATTGCCTTGAAATTTTCATTTTTCATGATACCCTTTCTGATTTGCATACCAAAGTTTTATTTAGCTTCATTAAACAAATTTGGTAATATGAATTTCAATAAGAGTTTCAGTTGACCCATCACTCAAAATATATGTGAAACTGCAACTTTGTGAATTTCACAACATCCTAAACTAACTACAAAAGGTTTTATTTAATGTATTAATTAAGAATCAGAATATTCTAATTGAAATGGACTGAATTCAAGAATATTTAGTTTTAATATTAATTTAGTCCCTTACTTTGTGAACTCATTTCACTTCTCCATTTCCCTTACCTTTACCCATAAAACTAGGGTAACATTTATTATAAGCTTGTAATCACAACTGATCTAATTTTTGCTAGATCTCCTGAGTTTATGTACTTTATCACTTACATTTATGGGATCTTGGAGAAATCTTTTAACCTCGAGTCTTTCAGTTTCTTCATCAATACCATGTCAATAAGAGGGCTGTTGACTATATAAGGACATTAGATATTAAAATTTGCTCCAGTTTATATTTACAGAAGAAAATTATTCTTGTGATGAAATAGAAAGTTTTTGCCACAAAAATTTCATCTATCAAGTGGGGTTTTTTGCAGGCATGTGCTCTAAATTTTTCTGAGGCATATATCGAGAAAAGTCTGATTCACATGGCATTATCATGTTAAACAGATCTGGAAGGAGTCCTAAGGATTCCACCATGGTACATAAAGGGCTCTCATTTCCCATTATTATAAAAGCAGCTTACATTTTTTTACCTGTTTCATTGTTAAGGCTATTAGATTTTACTTATGAGAATAATGCATGTTACATTCTCCTTTGCTCTTCACATAGCACTTTTACATATATTACATAATTGAGTCTAACTTGAATCTGAAAAGTATGTAAAGTCAGTATTCTTATGACCTTTTTTGATGCAGGTATTTATTGTTACAAAGTTATCCCTTAGAACTGCTTTTGAGGTAACCTGTAAGTTTTTGTATGCTGTGTTTTCATTTTTGTCTTAAGAAAATTTTTTTTTCTCCTCCATCCCTCTGTTTTGAGTCTTTGTGTATCCTTGCTGTCTTAAGAAAATTTTAAACTTTTCAATTTATTTATTAACTCCTTAGTTGTTTAGAATAATTTATATGTATTTATTAATTTTCTGATATTTCTTCTGTTATTCATTTCAAACTTTATTTCATCATAGTAAAAAATGATACTTGGTATGATGGTAGTCTTACATTTTTAAGACTTTTTGTGGTCTTACATATGACTTATCCCAGAGAATTTCTCATGTTTAGTTGAAAAAATATGTATTCTGCAGATGTTAAATAAAATGTTCTGTATATGTATTTAGGTCTATCTTCTGTAGAATGCATTTTATGTTTCATGATCCTTTTCTGGTTTCATGTTTGGATAATCTGATCATTGCTAAATGTTAAGCACTGAAATTGCCTACTGTTATCATATTGCAGTCTATCTCTCCCTTCAGATCTATTGATATTTCCTTTAGTGTTTAGATGTTCTGATGTTTGCTGCATATATTGTTATATCCTCTTGGTGAATTGACCACTTTATCATTATATAGTGACCTCCTTTGTCTTTTTAAAATAGTTTTTGATTTAAAATACATTTTATCTGAAATATGTATAGTAACTTTCTTTCTTTTGGTTTCCATTTTTCTGAAATATCGATTTTCAGTTCTTCATTTTCAATCTATAGATCCTTACAAGTGAATGAGTCTCTTGTAGGCAGCAGATAGTTGAGTCTTTTCCCCCTCCAATTTGTCACGCTATGTTTTTGATTAGAGAAATTACTCTATTTACATTCAAGGTAACTATTGATAGATAAGGACAAATAACTGTAGTTTTCTAGTTGTTCTGCGAATCCTTTCTTGTTGCTTATTCTGTGTGTGTGTATCTAAAGGATTTTGCTTTGTGGTTACCATGAGGCTTATTATATTAAAATATTTTGTAGTTATGATAGATTATTTTAATGAATAACAATGTAACTATGATCAGAAGAAACTGTCGACACTTTGACTCCATTATGCCTCGCATTGTAAATTCTTGATGTCATAAGTCACATTTTCTTATATTACATATACCTTCAGAAATTATTGCACCTCGTATTATGTTTTTGATAGTCTTCTAAACATTTAGACCAAAGATATATAAGTGACTTATATACCACCCTTAGAGTATTAGAATATTCTGATTTTGACTGTATACTTACTTGTACTAGTGACTATTATACTTTTAAATGGTTTTGTGTTGCCTATTATCTTCTTTTTTAGCTTGAAGAACTATTCTTAGCATTTAATTTAAAAAAAGTCTGGTGGTAATAAACTCTCTCGGGTTTTGTGTGCAGAAAAGTCTATTTCTCCTTTATTTCTGAAGGATGGCTTTGATGGATATGGCAATCTTGGTTAACAGTTTGTTTTTGTTATTTTCTTCAGCACTTTGACTATACCATTCCATGATCTCCTGGCCCATAAGGTTTTGTCTGCAAAGTCTGCAGCTAGGTGTGTTGAAACTCCCTTATATTTTATTTGCTTCTTTTCTCTTGATGCTCTTATCATCTTCTCATTGTTTTTAATTTGTTGACAATTTGATTATAATATATGTTCAGATAGTCTTATTTGGATTGAATATGATTTATTTCTTACTGGGATATTTGCATATTTCTCCAGGTTGTAAAAAATATTAGTAAAAACTTACGGAGAGTACTATTCTACTATCTTGTTTCACCCCTCCATAGAAATCCTCTGATCCCTATATTTTTATGCTAAATAACCAAAGATTTGTGAAGGTAATTTGATCAAAATTATGGAACTTAGAAATGGGCTTCTCTAAGGCACATGTTTTTTAATACCGGTTTTATCCTATGTGAATAGAATGTTTATTATTTTAAACATAATCTTTGCAATACTTTAAAGATACTCATTTTTAAGTGGTCCAGTGTAAATCCTGATACAAATTCTACATTGAGAGAGTGGTGTAACAATTGATATTAGTAAATGTATAAACACTGCTCATTTACCAGTGGGTTCCAAAATGTTTTATAAGCTAGGTTTTAAGAATTGTATTACCATTAAACTCATAGCAAGTCTACAATAATTTGAAATTAACTTATATTTAATCTTTGAGATGATTTGTATAATATTTTTCCTTTTCCTTCTTCTGTTGTTGAATATGTAAACAATATCATAGGCTATACAGGGTTTTATAAATAGGCTAGAAGTATACCCATTATTTAAAAAATAATTTGATGAGAAAAACATATTTCTGCAGTGAAATGAGAGTATGAGAACACTGGGGAATCCTTATCTTTTCTTAAACCTTTCATCTTTATATTAGGGTTCTCTAAAGGGACAGAACTAATAGGATATACACATATTTGAAGGGGAGGTTATTAGGATAAGTGACTCACACTATCACAAGGTGAAGTACCACAAAAGGCCATCTGCAAACTGAGAAGCAAGGAAGCCAGTCTGAGTCCCCATACCTCAAAAGTAGGTAAGCCAACAGTGCAAACTTCAGTCTGTGGCTCAAGGCACAAGAGCCCCTGGCAAATCACGGATGTAAGTCCAAGAGTCCAAGACCTGAATCTTACATTTGAGGGTGGGAAGCAGCCAGCATGGGAACAGGATGAATGCTGGAAGACTGAGCAAGTCTGTTCATTCTACTTTCTTCTGCCTGATTTATTCCAGCTGCACTGGCAGCCCATCCAGACTGAGGCTGGGTATGTCTCTCCCAGTTGACTGCGTCACATGCTAATTTCCTTTGGCAACACCGGTATAGACATACCTAAGAACAGTACTTTGCAACCTTCATTCCAGTCAAGTTGACACTTAATATTAACCATCACATCTCCTGACAAACTAATATATATATGACAAAAAACTAGTGATTCAGGAGATTTTTCTGTTGTGCCAGGGCTTTCCTCAGTAACTTTTATTCAAATTTTGGATGAAGCCCATTGTTTCAATGCTAGGTCCCTATATTTATTGTTTTTTCTTATAATTTAAAAGATTCAATTTTCTAATTAGAAGACTGGTGATAACAAAATATGTTAAAAATATATTGAATGAGGAACTCTGTCATTTCAATGTACATTATAATATACTATGGCACAAATGTGGAAAAATATTACGTAGTTATGTCTTAAGTAGTTATGTCATATTATATAGCCTTCAGAAGCCATTAGATTTATGCCATAATGATTATCCATAATACATTTGAAAATTAAGGATTTAACAAGATTTAAAAGTGGATCACTGATGTATGTTGTTTGTTTAATCTCTAGTGAAACAAAATACAAACGCTACTCTTGGTACTATTCCCATATGCAACATAATCAAATAATGTGTCTCAACAATGTATGTTACAATTAATACAAATTAGAAAATCTCATTCCTAATTTTCCAGATATGTTGCTGCTTATTGAGGCAATGTTTAGAAAGTCAAATAGATTCCCTATGCTTAAAAATGTGAACATTTTTTTACTCATATGTGATTAGATAGAATCATATATGCTTTGTATTTACTAACCTAGTATCTTTTATCAAATGTATTTTATTTCACAATCTATCACTTTGCTTCAAAAATGCCTATAGTCTAATGGTCTTCCTCAAGCGGTCTTGGAAGTCATCAGCTTTAATTCTTCTTAAGGTTCAGACTTTCTGATAGTTAAGAGGAGGAATAGAGGTGTTAATAGTGATTTTCCATATTTAACCTAATTTCTAGCAATCAGCTTTTATTCAAATGTAATTTTCAACTCTTCATCTGATTTTTCAACATTGTTAAAAATTCAGCACTGATTTCTACTATCAACCAGCAGCTGGCTGCAGAGGAGAGTACAGAAGAAAAACAGATTCATGCTTCTCAAAATATGGGGAAACAGGTACAGAAAGACCATACAAATAAAAATGTACACATAATATTATATGGTGAATACACACACTCACACACACACATATATACATAAGGCACAAGCACAAGGCAGTCCTTAATGTTACTCTCCCTGATGGGAGTGGTTCCTTCAGGTGAACTCCAGGCAATGCTGGAGTTTGGACTTTAATGTAAGAAGATTTATATTGAAAATAGCTGCCTATTGAAAACTCTAAGAATGCTTACTGACCACTAACATTTTAGTATGACTTTTGGTTATCTAAAAGTCTATGATTAAAATAAGTTAAGGCAGTAACCACATAAATATATTATTTTCCCTCAATTATTTGCATTATGTGACATTCTTTTAAACCATTAGTCTTTTGGATTTTATTGTGGAGAAAGGAAATGAGAGAGGATATCACATATCACACACACACACACACACACACACACACACACACACACACACACATATATACATACACACACACTGATTGATTGACTGATTGTGAGAGTGAAGGAGGAAGGTTTACAAGCCAAAAAACTGCTATTCCCAACATGGAGATAAGCAGTCAGGGAGGGCGAGATTACGAGAAATGAGTAGCAGGAGTTTATATACGGTAACAATCTGGTGGAAGCATTAATGGAAGATTGAGGAACAAGTATATTAAATAGAGATTTTGTGTTCTTTAGACACATTTAAAAATATTTTGCCTTATTTTCTTTATATTCTAGTGACTATGGAAATTCCAGTGGTTTAATAGAAATGCACATTTATATTACCAAGAGCAATCATTTCAACAGTAGGAATACTGGAACTTTGCTCAGTAGTTTGAATGTGGTCTCATTACTTTATAGTTGTGAAAATCTTGGAAACATGATGTCTGTACAAAAATTGTCATTTTTAAATATTCTCAATATGATAATTTTGGCAAGTTGTTTACTGGGATATTTTCACTGGGATATTTGCATATTTCTCCAGGTTACTAAAAATATTAGTAAAAACTTATGGAGATTACTAATCTACCACCTTGTTTTGAAAAGTAATTTTATTTTGATTTTGGAGAAATAATTTGGAACTCATACTATTGAATAAAAAGGCTAAGTTATTTCTTTGTTAAAAAAAAGAGAAATAAATTTCCCTTCTAGAAACTTACAGATATTTTACATTACTTATCTATGTTATACTTGTTAATGAATGGACAGAAAATAAAACATTTAAGAAGTAACAATTTGTGTTTAAAATGCTTTAAAATGTGTTAATTATTAGAGTTTACCAAAACTGTAACAAACACTTAATATTTCTATTTTTCCCCTTCACAATTTTATTGAGGAATAATTTCATACTGTAACTTAAAATAAATCCTTTTAGAGTTGTGTAAGATACAGATGTACTGACTAAATTTAACTTGGATGACATAATGCTTAGAGAACAAATTGCAATCAAAATGGGAAATTAAAAACCAGCATTTAATTAAGAAAATATCTGGTACAAATTTGAAACTTCTTGTCATCTGGATGTCCTTGTACATCTCACTGGGCTCAGTGGGTTATGCAGAATACTCTGACATATTAAGATTAAAAATTAGTCTGATTTTATTCAAAGACTGCTGGATATGTCAGCACATAGATGGTTTAGTGAAAAATGTATCAGCTTGAAAACATTTAACTTGTGGAATTTTTATTTCACTTTTACTCACTCTTCTAGTTATCTAGTATTGCCACTTTCTGAGGCTTTTGTAGATGCTGTGCTATAAATCATCATGCTTCTCCACTTTTTTCACTGCCAATTTCAGTTTCCAAATTCTCAGATCTCCTAAGTCTGTTACTTCTTGTTTAATTGTTTTTTTTTAGCTTCCAAGATTTTGTCTGTTTTCTCCTTTTGTTTTATTCTAAGAGCTGCTAGCTTTAACAAATATTTGACTCATTATTTGTGGGATTTCAGGAGTGAATACAGGTAAATCTATGTAAATTAACTCATTATCTTCAACTGGGATGCTAATTTTTATTACTTTATATATTTCACTTTAAAAGCTATCAAAATTCTTCTCCACTTCTCTACAGAATTGCTTTCAAATATAGCTAAATCTCAGCTTTAATCATAACAGTACATTCAATATATGTGTAGACTGTGCCTCCCATATCAGGATTATATTGCAACTCTGATCATTGGTTTGTTAAAAATGTAAGTTTATCAACAGATGCTAGGCCTGTAGTCAGCTTTCCTTCTAGTGAAACATTCTGCATTATGACACATTGCACTATTTGTCATCTAAATCTATAAATGTTAGTTAAGCCTTTGCTGCCTTCAGGTTGATCTTTACATTCTAGAATTGCCTTGGAATAATAATTTTCAGTCCAGAGCTTTATATAATATTGTAAAGCCAATGGGAGACTTTGAATATTTCTAATATTTGAAGTTTTCAATTATTGAAAGTTGGGGAAAAGCGAAAATAATGCAGTTAGATGCATAACTTAGTGAAAAATATAAGAAAAAAGAAGATATTATGCTTTACTCTATAAGCATGTCACTGTGAATGTAGAGCCAAATAAATGAAATCAAAAATGAAAAAGGACACATTACAAATTATATCACAGAAATACAAAGGATCATAAGAGATACCAAATAAGAGGACTGAATCAGTAGTAAAATGTTTCTTATCAAAGAAAATCCCTGCTAATGGCTCCACTGCTAAATACTGCTAAAAATTTAATGAACAAATACCAATTCTTATCAAACTCATTCAAATATTAAAGAGGAGGGAATATTTCCAAATTCATTGCATGAAGCTAGCATTACCCCATTACCCTTATATCAAAGCCAGATAAGGTCACAACAAAAAGAGAAAATTACAGACCAACATTCTCGAAACATAAGATGCTCTTATATACTTCTCAACAAAATACTGCAAATCAAATTTAGCAACACATTAAAATGATTGTTTTCCAAGAAAAAGTGGAATTTATCCCAGGGATTTAAGGATAGTTCAACCTACCCAAATTTATGAATGTTATACATTATATTAACAGAATGAATGACAAAAGTTATGTGATCCTCTCAATAGAAGCAGAAAAATCATTTGACAAGACTCAACATTTCTTCATAATAAAAAACTCTCAGCAAATAAGGTACAGAAGGAATATATTTCAAAATAAAAAACGCTATAGATGATAAACCTACAGCTAACATGAGAATGTGAAAAGTTATAAGCTTTCACACTGACACTTCTTAGGTCAGGAACAAGATGAGGGTGCTTTATATTTAACATGATCCTGGAAGTCCAAGCCAACGAAATTAGCATAGAAAAAAAGATAAAAAGCAGCAAAATTGGAAAAGAAATAGTTAAATTGTCCCTGTTTACAAACAACATAATCTTTTATATAGATACACTAAAGACTCATCTAAAAAGACCATTAGAACTAACACATTGAGCCAAGTTGCAAAATAAGAAATCAACAAAAATTGCTAATGTCTCTACATACTAACAACGAACTATACAAAAAAGAAATCAGGATAACTGGGTGATATAACAAATGTTTTCTGCTATGTTCTGTTAGAGAACAGATTATTATTGAACTTATACAAATAACTACATTACTATAAAAATAAGAAGTTCTAATAATTTCTGAATTCTAGAGAGAAAAATTATTTCATCTTGGTTCACAAATGTAGATTTTTGTCAACTAAATGTAAACTACAGCTACCTTAAGATCAAAAAAATGTTTTATTAAATCTGGAAAATCAATCATTAAAGAACTAGCAATATTTTAAATAGAACTGTCATTTAAAAATAAAACAAAAAATAATTCAAGAGAAATATTCCTGTTACAAAATAAATAAGTGAATATCAAAATAACTAAATAAGTAAAATACTTAGGAGTGAATTTAATAAAAGAGGTAGAAGACCTGTACATTGAAAACAACGCTGATGAAATATACTTAAGAAAACAATATCCTTTGTTCATATATTTGAAGAGTAAACATTGCTTAAATGTTCATACTACTCAGTGATCTACAGATTCAATGCAATCCTTGTCAAAATCTCAATGACATTCTTTATATAAATAGAAAAAAATTTCAAAAAAAATTTTTTTGACCAGAAAATAATCCTGACTAGCCAAAGCAAGCTTTATCAAAAACAACAAAGGTAGAGGCAGCATACTGCTTGAGTTCAAAATCTACTACCAAGCTATAATAATCAAAACAGCATGAAATTGGCATAAAACAGACACAGAGTTCAAGGGAACAAAACAGAGAGTCCAGAAACAAATACATTTATTTAAAGCCAATGAATTTTGGCAAAGATGCCAAAAAAAGGATCATATCTTTTATAAATAGTGTTGAGGAAAGTGGTTACCCATATGCAGACTAATAAAATTAACCCTTTACATCACACTATGTAATTAAATAAACTCAAAAGATTAAAGTTTTAAAGGTAAGACCTGAAATTCTAACATGAGTTGAAGAAAACTTTTTGAGAAAGAAGTTAATGACATTGGTTTGAGGAAAGATTTTTTTTGGATGTGACCCGAAAGCACAGGAAAAAAAAGTGAAAAAAATAGACAAATGTGATTACATTAATGAAAAAATCTTCTGCACAGCCAAGGAAATAATCACCATAGTGCAGAAACAAGCTGCAGAATTGGAGAAAATATTGGAAACCATACATCTGTTAAAAGATTAATATCTAAAATAGTTAAGAAACTGAAACAACTCAGTAGCAAGAAAACAAATATTTGACCTTTAATAATGAGTAAAAACTCTTCTTAAAAGAAGACACACAAATGGCCAACAGTATATGAAAAGAATACCCAAGATCACTAATCAGTAGAGACATATAAATAGAAACCACAATGAAATACTACCTCATGCCTATTAGAATGGTTGGTATCTAAAAGATGAAAGATAGCAAGTGTTGAATAAGACATGGCAAAAGGGGACACTTGAATATTGTTGGTAGGAATGTATATTAGAATCTATCAAGGAGAAGAAAGGATATCAGAGATTGAAGATCAACTAAATGAAATAAAAGAGAAGGCAAGAATAGAGAAAAAAAGAGTAAAAAAAAATGAACAAAGCCTCCAAGAAATATGAGATTATGTGAGAAAACCTAATCTATGCTTGATCGATGTATCTGAATATGATGGGGAGGATGAATCCAAGCTGGAAAACATGCTCCACGATATTATCCAGGAGAACTTCCCAAGCCTAGCAAGGCAGTCCAAATTTCAAATTCAAGAAATACAGAGAACTTCACAAAAATATTCTTCAAGAAGAGCAACCCCAAGGCATATAATCATCAGATTCACCAGGGTTGAAATGAAGGAAAAAATGCTAAGGGCAGCCAGAGAGAAAGATCAGGTCACCCACAGAGGGAAGCCAATCAGACTCACAGCAGATACCCTGGCAGAAACCCTATAAGCCAGAAGAGAGTGGAGGCCAATATTCAACATCCTTAAAGAAAAGAGCTTTCAACCTAGAATCTCATATCCAGCCAAACTAAGCTTCGTAAGTGAAGGAGAAATAAAATCCTTTATGGACAAGCAATTATTGAGAGATTTTCTCACCACCAGACCTGCCCTACCAGAGCTCCTGAAAGAAACACTAAGCACGGAAAGGAAAGTACCAGTTACTGCAAAAGCAAACCAGTTGGCAAAGACCAAAAATGCAATGAAGAAAATGAGTCAACTAATGGGAAAGAAAACCAGCCAATAACAAAATGGCAGGATCAAATTCATACATGACAATATTAACATTGAATGTAAATGGCCTAAACACCCCAGTCAAAAGACACAGACTGGCAAACTGGATAAAAAGTCAGAACCCATCAGTGTGCTGTATCCAAGAAACCCATCTCACATGCAAAGACACCATAGACTCAAAATAAAGGGATGGAAGAAGATTTAACAAGCAAATGGAGACCCAAAAAAAAAAAAAAAAAAAAGCAGGGGTTGCAATCCTAGTCTCTGATAAAATGGACTTCAAACCAACAAAGATCAAAAGAGACAAAGAAGGACACTGCATAATGGTAAAAGGATCAATCCAACAGGAAGAGCTAACTATCCTAAATATATACACCCCCAACATGGGAGCACCCAGATACATAAAGCAAGTTCTTAAAGACCTAAAACGAGATTTAGACTCCCATACAATAATAGTGGGAGACTTCAACATTCCACTCTCAATATTAGACAGATCAACGAAACAGAAAATTAACAAGGATATCCAGGACTTGAATGCAGAGCTGGACCAAGTGGACCTAATAGACATATACACAATGCCCCACCCAAAATCCACATAATATACATTTTTCTCAGCGCCACATTGCACTTACTCTAAAATTGACCACATCATTGGAAGCAAATCACTCCTCAGAAACCATAACAAACAGTTTATCAGACCACAGTGCACTCAGACTAGAATTCAGGATCAAGAAACACACCCAAACCCGCACAACCACTTGGAAACTGAACAGCTTGCTTCTGAGTGTCAACTGGATAAACAATGAAATGAAGGCAGAAATAAAGATGTTCTTTGAAACCAACCAGAATGCAGACATAACTTACCAGAATCTCTGGGACACCTTTAAAGCAGTGTCAAGAGGGAAATTTATAGCAATAAATGCCCACCAGAGAAGAGAGGAAAGATCTAAAATCGACACCCTATCATCAAAATTGAAAGAACTAGAGGAACAAGATAAAAAAAACTCAAAAGCTAGCAGAAGACAAGAAATAACTAAGATCAGAGTAGAACTGAAGGAGATAGAGACACAAAAAAAACCCTTCAAAAAATCAATAAATTCAGGAGCTGGTTTTCTGAAAAGATCAACAAAATAGACTGCTAGCCAGATTAATAAAAAAGAAAAGGGAAAAGAATCAAATAGATGCAATAAAAAACGATAAAGGGGATATCACCACTGATCCCACAGAAATACAAACTACCATCAGAGATTACTACAAACAGCTTTACTCACATAAACCAGTAAACCAGGAAGAAATGGATAGATTCCTAGACACTTGTACTCTACCAAGACTAAACCAGGAGGAAGTTGAAACCCTGAGTAGACAATAACAAGGGCTGAAGTTGAGGCAGCAATCAATAGCCTGCCAACCAAAAAAATTCCAGGTCCAGATGGTTTCACAGCTGAATTCTACCAGACGTAAAAAGAAGAGCTGGTTCCATTCCTTTTGAAACTGTATGAAACAATGCAAAAGGAGAGAATCCTTCCTAACTCCTTTTATGAGACCAACATCATCCTGATACCAAAACCAGCAGAGACTCAACTAAAGAAGAAAACTTCAGGCCAATACCCATGATGAACATCGACACCAAAACCTTCAATAAAATACTGGCAAACATTGCAACAGCACATCAAGAAGCTTATCCATCATGAACAAGTAGGCTTCATCCCGGGGATGCAAGGCCAGTTCAACATACACAAATTCAAAAAAGTAATCCATCACACAAACGGAACCAAAGACAAAAACCACATGATTGTCACAATAGATGCAGAGAAGTCCTTCAACAAAACTAAGCAGCCCTTCATGCTAAAAACTCTCAATAAACTAGGTACTGACAGAGTGTATCATAAAACAATAAAAGCTATTTATGACAAACCTATAGCCAATATCACACTGAACAGGCAAAAGCAGGAAGAATTACCTTTGAAATCAGGCACTAGACAAGGATACCCTCTCTCACCACTCCTATTCAACATAGTATTGGAAGTTCTAGCCAGAGTAATCAGGCAAGAAAAAGAAATAAAGCGTATTCGATTAGGAAAGGAGGAAGTCAAACTGTCTCTATTTGCAGATGACATGATTGTGTATCTAGAAGACCCCATTGTCTCAGCCCAAAATCTTCTCAAACTGATAAGCAATGTCAGCAAAGTCTCAGAATACAAAATCAATGTGCAAAAATCACAAGCATTCCTAGATACAAATAACAGACAAACAGAGAACCAAATCAAGAGCTAACTCCCATTCACAATTGCTACAAAGAGAATAAAATACCTATGAATACAACTAACAAAAGATGTAAAGGACCTCTTCAAGGAGAACTACAAACCACTGCTCAATGAAATAAGAGAGGACACAAACAGATGGAAAAACATTCCATGCTCATGGTTGGGAAGAATCAATATCGTGAAAATGGCCATACTGCCCAAAGTAATCTATAGATTCAATGCTATCCCTATCAAGCTACCAATGACCTTCTTCACAGAACTGGAAAAAACCACTTTAAACTTCATATGGAATCACAAAAGACCCCGCATAGCCAAGACAATTCTAAGCAAAAAGCACAAAGCTGGAGGCATCACACTGCCGGATTTCAAACTATACTACAAGGCTACAGTAATCAAAACAGCATGGTACTGGTACCAAAAAGAGACATAGACCAATGGAACAGAACAGAGACCCCAGAAGAAACACCACATATCTACAACCATCTGATCTTTGACAAACCTGGCAAAACCAAGCAATGGGGAAAGGACTCCATGTTTAATAAATAGTGTTGGGAAAACTGGCTAGCAATGTGCAGAAAGCAGAAACTGGACCCCTACCTGTCACCTTACACTAAAATTAACTCCAGATGGATCAAAGATTTAATCATAAAACCTAACACCATAAAAACACTAGAAGAAAACAGGCAAAACCATTCAGGACATAGGCATAGGCAAGGAATTTATGACTAAAACACCAAAAGCAACGGCAATAAAAGCCAGTATAGATAAATGGGATCTAATTAAACTCCACAGCTTCTGCACAGCAAAAGAAACCATCATTAGAGTGAATGGGTAACCAACGGAAAGCGAAAAAAATTTTGCAATCTACCCATCTGACAAAGGGCTAATATCCAGAATCTCCAAAGAACTAAAACCGATATACAAGAAAAGAACAAACAACCCCATTCAAAAGTGGGTGAAGGATATGAACAGACACTTTTCAAAAGAGGAGATATATGAGGCCAACAAGCATATGAAGAAATACTCATCATCAGTGGTCATTAGAGAAATGCAAATCAAAACCACACTGAGATATCATCTCATGCCAGTTAGAATGGTGATCATTAAAAAACCTGGAGACAACAGATGCTCGAGAGGATGTGGAGAAATGGGAACATTCTTACACAGTTGGGGGGAGTGTAAATTAGTTCAACCATTGTAGAAGACAGTGTGGCGATTTCTCAAGGATCGACAAATAGAAATTCCATTTGTCCCAGCAATCCCACTACTGGGTATATACCCAAAGAAATATAAATTGTTCTACTATAAAGACACATGCACACATATGTTCATTGCAGCACTGTGTACAATAGCAAAGACCTGGAACCAACCCAAGCCCATCAGTGATAGACTGGACAAAGAAAATATTGTACATATACACCACGGAATACTACACAGTCATAAAAAACGATGAGTTTGTGTCATTTGTAGGGACTTGGATGAATCCGGAAACCATCATTCTCAGCAAACTGACACAAGAACAGAAAGCCAAACACTGTATGTTCTCACTCATAGGTGGATGTTGAGCAACGAGAATACGTGGACTCGGAGAGGAGCATCACGCACTGGGGGCAGTTGGGGAGGGTAGGGGAGAGACAGTGGGGGGTGGGGAGGGAGGGGAGGGGGGGAAGGGATAACATGGGGAGAAATGGCAGATATAGTATTCACCTAAAGTAAAATAAATAAATTAAAAAAGGAAAGAAAGAACTCCTGTCATTTGCAACACAAAACAAAAGAGGATGTTGGAGAGCACCATGGAAAATGAATTAGCCAGGCACAGAAAGACAAATACAACATGATCTCATATCTAGGTATGTTGAACTCATAAGAAACAGAGAGTAGAATGCTGGTTAACAGGGACTGCAGAGGAGGTTGCGAAGATGCGGTCCAAGGACATAAAATTTCAATTAGAAGGAGTAAGTTAAAGATATCTATTGTATGACATGGTGATCCTAGTTAATAACAACATATTAACATAGCCTTGAAAATTACAAAGCGTGACAATTTAAGTGTTACTACCACATTAATTGGTATATATGTGAGGTAATGTATATGTTGATTGGCTTGATTTAGCCATTTTACAATATATAGATATTTCAAAATACTATGTTGTACACGATATATACAATTTGTATCATTTAATACATTTAATTTAAAATTCTAAAAAAAATCTGTTAATCTGAAGACAATAAAGAAAATAAAGGAAAGAAAAGTTAGAAACAGCAAGAAGATATCTGTATAACATGTAACTGACAGAAGATAGGTATTAAGCAGTACAAACAGACAAACTAAAACTTCCATAGTCTAATAAGAAAAAAAGCAATTAATACAGTCAGATAAGTGTGTAAAAGTCTTAGGAAATCTCTTCTTGAAAGGGAAAATGCAAATTTCTAATACATGGGACAAACTGCTGATATTTATTAGTATTCAGGGAATGCAATTACTCTAAGAATTTTTTAAATAACCACCTTATTGGCAAAAATTTTACAGTCTGAAAATTTCAGGTGTTTCCAAGATTATAAAATAGCTAAAACAGTTATATAATGTCAGTAGGGCTAGAAATAGATGATGGCATTTGAAAAACTGATTTGACATCGTTAAGAAAAATTTAATGTTTTTACCCTCTATGATCTAGCAAGTCCACCTGTATGCTTTCAAAAAAACTCTTGCTTATATGTACAAGGAAGCATGCATAATTCATCAACATGGTAAATTCTGATGAGTAAAATATTGATCAAAAAGAATAATTAGGGCCTGGAGATTGATCAGCTTAGCCTGCCACAGTTGGCATCTGTGCACATCTGTAGCAAACTGCGGGCAGGCCCACCTCACTTACTACCACCACTGCAGACATCCATGCACACATTCTGGGTACATGAGAATGGGCCCACTCTCCCACCACCATGGCTTTTGTGCATTGTTGGTGACCTAGGTATAGGCCTTCCCTGCACACTGCTACCAATACATGGAAGCATCATCCAGAGGAACAAGGAAGTGCTCACCCCACTCACCACTGGCACTTGTATGCACCTTTTGGGGACCCAGGGATCAGCTACCCAGCTTGCCACTGCTACTGCTGGAACTCGTCTGTATATGCCACCCAAAGAACCAGAGGATTGGCCTGCCCAGCCTGTTACTGCCACTGCTGGCACCTGTATGTGCCACTCAGGGGCTTGAGGGTTGGCCAGCATCTGCTACTACCACCATTAACATGTATACTACCTGGGGGTTGAGGGACTAATTCATGCACTCAACTCACCATTGTCACTGCCAGCACCCATGCAAGCTGCCTGGAGACCCAAGAACCAGCTTGCCCAGACCCAACAATACCAGTGCCCACACTACCACCAGCGGCTCAAAGATCAACACATTCAGTTTGTTGCCATCATTACTGGCGTCCAAGGATTGAACTGCCTGGCATCCTCATTCCCAACAAAGCCTTGTCACAGCCTCCATTAACAAACACAGACTAAGCTACTGAGGAACTGACACCACTGCCACTGATTACAGCTAAAGAGCTCACATGGAGATTACATTACTGTGTCTACTCAGAATCAAAGTCATACCTTGGCTGAACACCACTATAAATACATCTTTAGGAACTGTCTTTCCTTATGAACATCAATCCAAACAATTGGAAGAAGTGACTGTTTCATGTTTCTTGTGTCTTTACATTGATACCTTCAATGATACACAGATATCAATGTAAAGACACAAGAAACATGAAAAAACAAAAAATTATGACAACTCCAAAGGAACACAATAATTCTCTCCCTTTTAAAAAACTTTTATGTTCGGGGTACACATGCAAGTTTGTTATACAGGTAAATTGTATATCACAGGAATTTGGTGTACAGATTTTTTAATCACACAGGTAATAAGCATAGTACCCAATATATATTTTTTGATACTCACCCTCCTCCCACTCTCCATCTTCAAGTAGGCTCTGGTGGCTGTTGTTCCTTTCTTTGCGTTCAAATGTACTCAGTGTTTAGCTCCCACTTACAAGTGAGAACATGTAGTATTTGGTCTTCCCTTCCTGAGTTAGTTTGCTTAGAATAATGGCTTACAATTTCAACTATGTTTCTGTAAGGGACATGATCTCATTTTTTCATGGCTGTGCAATATTCCATAGTATATACCTATCATGTCTTCTTTATCCAGTCTGCCATTGATGGGCATTCAGGTTTATTCCATGTCTTTGCTATTGTAAATAGTGCTTCAGTGAACACACCTGTGCATGTGTCTTTTTGGTAGGATGATTTATACTTCTTTGGGCATATACCCAATGCTGGGATTGCTGGGTTGAATGGTAATTCTGTTTTAAGTTCTTTGAGAAATTGCCAAAATGCTTTCCACAATGGCTCAAATAATTTACATTCCCAACAGCAGTGTATAAGTGTTTCTTTTTTCCTGCAACCTTTCAAGTAACAGTTATTTTTTGACTTTTTAATAATAGCCATTTTGACTGGTGTGGGATGGTATCTCATTGTAGTTTTGATTTTCATTTTTCAAATAATTTCTACTAAGCAATTCTAATAATAAAACTCCAGAAATTCTGGAAAAATAATTAGAAATAATGATATTAAAGAAATTGTGAGATCCCACAGAATGCAGATAAACAATACAAAAACAACCAGGAAACAGTTGAGAATCTGAATGAGAAATTAAAAAATAAAATAAATAGGTATTATTTTAAAAGAACCAAATAGACATTCTAAAATTGAATGATGCAGCAAATTAAATAAAAAATAGAATCAAGATCTTCAACCACAGACTAGATTAAGGGTGTCCAATCTTTTGACTTCCCTTGGTTACACTGGAAGAAGAAGAATTGTCCTGGGTCATACATAAAATTCACTAACACTAATGATAGCTGATAAGTTAAAAAAAAATCTTGAGAAGTCTCATAAAATTTTAAGAAAGTTTACGAATTTGTGTTGGGCCACATCCTAAGCCATCCTGGGCTACATATAGCCCATGGCTACTGTTGGACAAACTTGGACTAGATTAAGCAGAATAAAAAGTTTATGAACTTGAAGATAAGTATTTTATACTAACATTGACAAAAAAGAAGGAAAAAAAAAGAAAGCTTAAGAATGAAAAAAGCTAACAGAACATATGGGACACTATAAGAGAACAAATATTTGAATTTTGAGAATTTTTGAAGGAGATGAGTTGGATAAAGTCATAGAAAACTTATTTAACAAAATTATAGCTTAAAAACTCCCCAAGTCTTTCAAGAGATATAGACATCCATACACAAAAAGCTTAAGGATCCCCATATAGGCTCAACCCAAAAAAGTCTTCTTCAAGGAACATTATTATCATACTGTCAAAAGTCAAAGACAAAGGAAGAATTGTTATATAAACATAAAGATAAAAAAGCATCAAGTCACATAAGGCTAGGAGAGACTGGGATTTAATGTAATAAAAGAAAAAAATTCTGAAGGTCAAGAATATTATATGAACAAGACAGGTATGTCCACGTTCCTTACTCTTATTTGACACAGTATTAGAATTTTTAACTAGTACAATAAGGCAATAATAAAAAAATAAAAGCCATCTAGATTGGAAAAGAGGAAGTCAAATTGTCTTTGTTTACAGATTACATAATCCTATATAAAGAAAAGCCTACACACTACACCAAAAGACACTTAGGCTTAATAAAAAAAAAATCAATAAAGCACAGACAAAAAATCAATATACAAAAATCAACAGTGCTTATATACACTAATAACAAAGAAGCTGAAAAAGTAATCAAGAAAATAATCCCATTCACAATAGCTACAAAAAATACTTAGAAATAAATTTGACCAAGGAATTAAAAGACCTCTATAAGGGAAACAACAAAACAGGGATGAAATAAATTGAAGGAGCCACAAGCAAATGCAAGGATACTTAATGCTTATGGATCAGAAGAATATTTTTTATTGACCATACTTCTCAAAGCAATCTACAGAATCAATGCAATCTGTATCACAATACCAGTGACATTCTTCACAGAACTTCAAACAAACAAACAAACAAACAAACAAGGCTAAAATTTATATGGAATCCCAAGACTCTGAATAACCACAGCAATATTGAGTAAAAAGAGCAAAGCTGGAAGCATCACACTCCCTGACGGGGGAGATGAAGGGATATTGGCTAATATGTACAAGCATAGAATTATATTGAAGACATAAGTTCAAGCCTTTGATAGCACAGTAAGATGACTGCAGTTAACAATTTATTTTATATGTCAAAATAGCTAGAAAACTGAAATGTTCCCAACTCACAGAGAAAATATTTGAGATGACAGATACCCTAAAGACCTTAATTTGATCCTTACACATTGTGTACAATATCAGAGATGTATTACAATATCAGAGATTTCCTGTTTGCTTTATAGTGATTCTGGAAATGTACTACAGATTACTACACAAAAATGTGCTATAAAATGGAAAGACTAAATAAAAATACAAGTCAAATACAGCTGCAAGATGTAGGTGTCCATAAGCCTTCACATGTGGTGATCCTGCTAATGCAGGCCAAGTAAATATGGTCCTGCTGGTGTCACTGCCATTTTAGTCATTTTGTTTGATAGAGGTGAGAAGGAGCCTCTAAGGGTCAGCTCTCCCAGTTATTTGAGATAGCTCTTCATGTGGTCCATTACAGATTGATTTATTTCAGAAGTCAACATGGGAGAATTGTGTGCGCTGATAAGAATTGAGATCAGAAGAAAAACATACAGAATCAAATTTGGTTCAATAGATTTGGGGTGTTTCTAAAACCAACTGTTTCTCCCTCACCTTGACTTGAAAGAAACGTATTTGGCCACCTTCAGAATGTCAAACTCGGGTTTTGATTTTGTGAGAAATACAAAGTATAACTTTAAATCTGTTTGCTCATCAATTTAATGAAGAATTTGAGAAACCATGTAAATATTTCACCTATAAAATTTAGAAAAATCATGACCTCAACAGAAGACATTTAAATATGGTATAGGCACATCAAAAAATAGACACAAAGTACTTCTCAAATACTAATTTACAGCCTGACACTTATTCATAAAAAATAGCACCCAGGTGTGTTTAGATGAGACATAATACAAAGACGACAAAGGAAGAAGTAGCTTAAAATCACTGCAATGACATCCTTTAATAATCCCACACATACTATTCCTTAGATGTAAAGCATACTTTTGTGAAGGGATTCAACTGAAAACACTATGATATCCCATGCAAGATGAAAGAGCATAATTTACTAACTCTTGTGAGTTAAAACTGTAATATTAATCCTGCAATTTTGCCATGAGAAATTACTAATTTTCAGCTTGAACTTTCATTTATTTCAATGAAAAAAATATCATGTTTATGATAGCTACTATCCAGCATTTATTAGTCAACTTATACTCATTAGGCAACCAATGAAGATTCAGAAGAAAATTAGAAGTTTCTGAAATAAAAGAGAAAGATATATGTGTAATTTAATAAAACTCTGGGAATATTCAGGAACATTGAGTTGAAATATAAAAGTCTAAGTTTAATTAGTAACAGTCATGCTGTGTTCTTTATTAGGTTAAAGAATACAAAAAATTTAGTGGTATATTAATTTTATGGCATTTATCTTAATGTGAAATATTTACCCAAAGATGTAGAACACAAATTATTATTACAAGTAAATACTTTAATATGAATAAATAGAAATAATGGTAATTGGTATGCATAAGTCAGTGCGCAGTCATTACCAACTGACACACTTAAAACTAATGAATAAAAAATTTGCTAATATGACCTTTTTGGAGTTTATGATTACAGCAACAATGTGGAAATCTTAATGTCACTTACAAAGTAAATATTAGTAAATGAAAAATATAATCATGTAAGTTAAATTTCAACAAAAAGAGTAAATAAAAGACCATGTGTCTATTTCCAAATTAAAAATTTGTTTTCACTACCTTTTGATACATGTCAGAATGCCAGAAGCTATTAATTCTGTAATCAGAGCCACAAATGGGCACAACTAGAAAGAAAGAGGATCTCTGGGACTCCCACTTTGGGCCGGTGAATCACCAACCAGAAGGGGTCTCACATAGTGTCATCTATTGTCAACATGATTTTAGATAAGACTGTAGACCACCTATGGGAACATGACTTAGTTCCTAGTTTCAGAGAAATTTTGTCTGGAAAAATAAGACTAAACCCATGAATTACCTTTTGTTTCAGGATATTCTTATCAAGAAACAATTATTTGCTCATCTGGTCTAAATGAGTTTACTTATCAACAGTTGCTTTAAAACCTTAATTATGCTCATTAATTGTAAATTCTTATATTCCCATTTTTGTCCATTTTAGTTCCCCAACCTAAAAGACCCTCTTCTTTAATCATTTGAACCTTCTCTCCAGAGCCTGGTAAATAACTAATTTCTAACTTTCTCCTGTGAGACACTGCTCACATTATGTCAGTTTGATATTTTTTTAATCCATTATAGTGAGTTATAATAAACTTATTTTTGTTCATTAATGGACACTGATGCTTCAGTGACTTCTATATATTAATGTATAATTTGTTCAACTAAGACCAGCATAAATCTTCAATGATATTTTCCTATTAGTAAAATAAAATGAAATTACACATACGTGATACCATGGAGGGTTAACTTCCCTGTTTTAGAAACAGGGTGACTAGGAAACAGCACATATATTTTCTATTAACATACACTCAACCTTTATTTATTTTTCTTTGTTCATATAGATTATTGCTTAGAATCATAGAATGAATATGAAAGAACACTTTAAAAAGCAACTTTTAAGTCCTTCTTGCATCCTAGAAGCTTATCAAGTTAATCATAAATTTGCATACTCTAGATGACAGGCACCACAGGTCCTAACTTTTCAATTCCTGCTATTAATATTGACAGCCACCATTAATTACTAGTTCACCAGAAGTGATTTGATGTGGTAAATTTTCATGTATAGTAGACTAGTTCACAAACCTGCATCAGAAGAAGGTCTTTGTTAAGACGTAGCATGGTAAGTACTCAAGAAGAACAATGCCATACATTTGTTAAACAATCTTTGTAGTCAGAAAGCCTAAGTTCAATTTGCTTATCTGTGAGACTTTGGGTAATTTACTGAAACTTCAGTTTTCCTCAACTACAAAATAATATAGCATTTGTGTTGTTTCAATTGTACATCTCACTTATGTTCTTCTTTTTGGCTACTATAAAAGAGAGGAAACACATCATTCAGGAAAATGGACAGCCACATTTTCTTTCAAGCTGAGCTGTTTCTCCTGGGTTTCTTGACATGAGGCAATGGCCAACAGGAACTACAGGTGAGAAAACATAAATTTACAAATATCTCTCTGTTTTATTTTACATTATAATTAAGTCAGCAGAACACTATCAGGTTTGAATTACTAAAGACATTTTTGTGTTCACAAGTTCTTATAACTCTTTCCCAATGTCTCTTCTTAATTTGACAAGTTTTCTCATGTGGTATATATTACCTGAAAATAATATGTTACATTTTTCCCATATACTGTATTTCTGCCTCTCATTATACTACACAAATAGATTCTACTGTATAGTTTTCTCTGAATATTAAACAAGAAGAAAAAATACTGAGTGCTTAACACAGTTCCTGGCACATAGTAAACATTTAATACCAGACAAATACCACCATGATTGGGTTCTCCGCCCAATGCTGCCACTTAGCAGTCCTGCTGTATTAAACAAGTCAGTTAAACACCCAAAGCCTTAACTTCCTCTTTTTTAAAATGGGGAAAAGAACAAAAAGCATCATTTAATTTGCGAGATTGTTGTATTAAAAACATTACTGTTCTGATTTTTTTTAATAAAGAGACAAGGTCTGTGTCATCCAGGGGCTGAAGTGCAGTAGCATGTTCACAGTCCACTGTAACCTTGAACTCCTGGGCTCAAGCTATCTTCCCACCTTGGCCTCCCAAGTAGCTAAGACTACAGGTACCTGCCTCCATGCCCAGTTAATGTTTTAAAAGAATTTTTGTAGAAATAGTTTCTTGCTATATTGTTTAGGCTGGTCTGGAGCTACTGGCCTCCAGCCATCTTCCTGCCTTGGGCTCCCAAAGTACTGGGATTGCAAGTATAAGCCACTGTTCCCAGGCTTGTTCTGAATTTTTAATTATTTTTTAAAGAAAATCATTAGGCCATTCAGCCCAGGAAGTTTTTAATTAGCAGTCCTAGAGACCAATAGTTAATTCTTCCTCACTGCCATCTACGCATGCTACCCTACTGTTCCTGTTGCCTTTACTTGTAGCTAGCTATTTGCATGTCTGTCTTTATATTGCATGCTTCTATCGTATGTGTCACATTTCAGATGCTCCATGAAGGTCTGTTACATTAACATGTGAATAAACAACTTAAAAAGATGTGACGAATTAATGTTATTTTTGGAAGGAAGGTGCCTATTTCTCTGCTTCTAGATTTAGAGAGCATAGAAAAAGCACTATCAGAATGATAAAATTGTACACACAAACTCTCCCCAGAAGATCTCTGGGTGTATCCAAGACGATATAGTTAACTCTGTTTCAGAGTGAAAAAAATATAGAAAATATATATTTTTTCCTTTTCAAAAAGCCTCTATTAATTGAAGAAAGGTGACCATTTTTGAATTTCTCTGGTTCCCCACTGCTCTTTTCATCTCAAAAGGGCCAATTATGTTAGTCATTTGGCTCTATATTCATGATTATTGGCAAAGTGATACAAGCCAAGGTGAGTTTAAAATAATTTCTTTCCTTCAAAGGTATATAAATATGTCATAGGGGAACACACACGCACATTTTCCAATAGTTGTATAAATTTTCTTATTTGTCAATAAAAAGCATACCTCAAGCTAAAAATTAATATGTAACCCAAACATCTTACATAAGACTGTGCAAATGACACCATTCAGTTTCTCATTGACCTGATGTAGTTTAAGGAAGTTATAGTTTTATGAAATGTACATGTCACATCCACCAACTAGCCATATTTCAGTATTATAAAATACAGAGGAATTCATTTAGTGGAATATAGGAATATGATTCTCTAATATGACAAAAAGAAAGAAGATTCTCTTTCCTGTCATTTTCTTACCAAATTTCAAGAGCATCCCCAATCAATGACTCACCAAGGCCCTCACACTAGCCCCTACAGATCTTTCAATGAAAATTATGCTTTCCCTTCAAGGGTTCTACCCATCATGTCTCTTAAGGTAACTTTGTTTTTGGTTCTCCAGTGAAAAATAATGTTTTCTTCTCTTTTCACCTCCTATGGATTTAATGCTGCACTTGCATCCTTCATTTTTCCAATACCAATACACATGTACTATTTAACCTGTTGGAGAGTCAGCTACTTGAGTATAAGGGCATAACTCATATTTTATTTAAAACCCCCTCCCCAGCACCTTGTACTGTTATTTATTTTGGAAGTCTTAACATTATCGAATTTTATAATTGAAAGACAAATTTTGATATACTTACTTCAAACTCATGTTTCGTGCTGTGGTCAGTAAATAATTTGCTCCCTACCTCATGCTGTCTGTTGTCTGATGTATAAATAGAACTGGAAGTACGCTTCTTTTTCTTTCCCCATGGCTCATTGCTGATCACCTCCCGAGCCCCTGCCACCCTTTTATTCATTGCTGTTTTGTCAAAGGAGATGTATCTCCAAATCCTCTGCTTATAATTCATCAGTACTTTTCACTAGAAATGATGGTGGACCATGGTATTATTCGTAAGTGTTTTGGAAACATTACAACATAAATAGGGGCCAGTGGGCCAGCTGAGAAACACTACTCTACTGAGATATCGCTTCAAAAGGAAGCATGTGTTTCATGTTTAAAAATATGTGGTTTGAAAAAAATATCTTTGAAAATTAAACCAATGTAGAACATCAAAAATATTTCAGAAAATATTTGTGTTCAAATCAGTGCCCTCATATTTGCTGACTTAACGAGTCAAAGAAACCATAGCCTTTCCATATCAGTTTTCTTATCTATAGAATAGACCTCTGATTTTTATTCCTGTCGTTACCATTCATCTCTCAGCAAAAGCACTCTGTACCATTACTATGTACTTGGTTTTATGTGCCTGCGTGTATCCTTTCTACTTCTGCATTCAGTTTTCCACCATCATATCCTTAATAAACTGTTTTCCATCAAGATTCAACACAGATACCTAATTGCTCTGCAAAACTCTACCATCTATTATAAAAGGTATTTAAGTGGTCTAATTAGCTATATTCCTATTACCTTTTGCATGCAATTTTATTAATGTATTATGTTTTCAATAATATTTACTTTTAAAAATGGCTTTTCCCCCATTTGAATGTAAAATTTTAGGGGCTAGACTGTGTTTTTGTATCTTTGCAGCTCAGAAACTTATATAATGTACATCACAGATGTTTACTAAAAGCAGTTGAATGGATGGAAAAATAATTTAGACAATTATAATAATTAAAGGTTTTTAAATTTTAAAATTTCTTTATTTAAAAGCTATGCAAAAGAAAACACATTATTGCCAGTATTTGTCATATTAAATGACTCATTTGTCACTTCATTTTTTTACTTCTATTTTTGATCTGTTACTTCTATTTGATGATTGATATAGTAAAAATATTAATACCAATATTTATATAGTCTACTCTTTGTCAGATAAGTCAATTGCTTTACAAATATTATTTTATTTAATATCCATTATAATCTTATGAGGCAGGCACCATTACAATCCCAATTTAATATGAGTAAACTATAGCTTTGAGAATATATGTATTTTATGTTTAACTCTTATCATATAAAAATAATCTAGAGTATAATAATGGCAATTGATTTTATCTTAATTTAAAAATAATTTTCTTATGAATTTATAAGGACACAAAGGTTTTCAGGTAATTTCATAGAAATAGTGTATTTTATTTTTTTAGAGTTTTAAAATAATAAAAGAATGTACAGTTCATTCAGTTTACATGTAAACTAACTGAAGGTAATCTTGTTAGACAGTAATGTAATTGTCAAGATAAGATATTCCCAGAAGTTTATTCAATGTCATATATTGTTTAGTGAAATCACTATGTTAAACATTTTTCTTTTACTATCAAAATCATTAATCGATACAGTGAAAAATGTAGTGAAAGTTAATCTTTAGGTAACATGGTATAGTAGAAAGTGCTTTGAATTAACAATTAACAGATTAGCATTACCGTTCTTTATGTCCTTCTAATAACATTATGGCTCTCATTAGGTGTTGTCTGAAGTACTGTAAAAACCTGCTAACTGACCTCAAGACCCCAGCATTCTTCTAGGATTCTTCCCACTTTACTACTTTCCCTTAACAGTTTTGATTATGTCACTTTACTACTTTATGATATTGCGTGCTCCATAAAATTCAAACTATTTAGTAGAACATTCAAGACCTTTCAAAGAATGTCACTTTCTAATTTTGCCATTTACTTTACATTACTGCCCATTATTGCCAACTCCCACCAATCTCTTACTGTAAATGCCAGCTGCACTGGACAATTTACTCTTGTCTGTCACACTGGGAAGTACATCATTCCCTACACTACAAATGCTTGATTCTTTGTTTTAAATCCTTTTTTCTCCAAATATGAAGCCACTTTTTTTTTGTTCCTGAAGTTTAACCTTGCCTCAGTCTACAGTACTAATCCTATATTTAGAAATAATTTCAAGCATTTTAAGCCAGAAGATTAAACTACTTCTCAGCACTTTAAACAGCTGTACTGACATGTTATTAGATACATACTTCTGTAGATGCTGAATTTATCAGGATAGGCTAGGTTAAACTGGAGTAGCAAAAAACACCTAAATCTCTATGGCGTAATATAATACAGTTTATTTTTTCATTTTTCTTACTTGGCACAAAAAGAATGAATTGACTATTGAGAGCCTTGGAGAGTTGTGAAAATATTGGCGCAAGAACAATGAAAATAGAGCAAGTCTGTTGCCTCTAAAGTGGGAGTTTGAAACGCAGCATTCAAAATGAGCATTCAGATTGGTGTGAAAATCAGTCTCATGAGTCTATTGCCATGCCTCACATACACACATGCAGAAATCATGGGCAAGCTTTTTCAAGCGAGCAGTAATTGTTCTAACTCTATATGAAAATGTTATTTCATTCACTTTCTCCAATTGTAGTGGTCTACTTTGTAACTCATACCACTAGTAATTCATGAAATTCTCACTGGAGATTTTTTTTAAAGTCTGATATTTCATACATAGAAACTGGAAATTTTATTTCCTATGTGTGTGAACCATTCATAAGTACGCCACCAGGAGTTATAGTAAATATCCATTCTTTATCTTTAAATCTGTCATTAAATCACTCTGTTACCATACATCAATCATACCAATGGATTGCTAATGTGATTTAAAAGATGCACTACCAAATTTTATCTCAACTTGCAAATGCTTTAATGTGAATATTCTTGTAAACTTTAACAAATATTTTCCTCACAGTAATTCTCATCCTTAAAAATGGGAGGAGTGAAGAAAAATAATCTTTATGCGATGGTACAGTTCAGCTAATGTTGATAAGACTACATCAAAGTTTACAGCCAAAGGGTTAACAAAACATAAAATACATTCCAGAATTAAGCATTTATTAGTAAGAGGAAAAGTAAAATGCGCAGATTAAACGTCAGATGTTGAAATTCTCTGCTGTTTCATTATTTTTGATAGCAGTAAACATGATAAATATCAAATTTACCAGGCAGAATGTCACATAATTTTTCAAATGCGGTTTAGCTAAAATGAGGTTTGTCGCTTGCACAATCAACTTGTTAATTTGGCTGGCACTTATTCTACTGCTGTTGTATAAATTCTCAACTATAAGCTACAACATACATTTTAATTTGCTGGACATCAGGTTAAACAAAAAATATGTATCATTCAAATTGTGTTGTAGTTACACTGATTATTGTCATCAGATTTTTCTAAGACTTTTTTTTTCCCAGTTTTGATTCAAATCAAAGTCAGAATATATCACATTTTCACAAATAATCTTGATATTTATTATCCTTTACTGTTTTCACAATGAAAATTTTTAAAAATCCATTATTTCAGGTGAACAATTTTCCTTAAACAGGACTTATTTTAGTTCTGAATGTAGTTAGTGTGCTGTTTATTTTTGTCATTATTATAAAAAGCCATTGAAAACTCACAGCTGTCTCTTCGTTCAGTATGCAAACAGCCCAAAAATCATATATATATGTGATTACATATAATCATATGTATGTATATACATCTTACACATGTGTGTGTCTATATATGTGATTATATATATATTCACCTGTGTGTGTATGTGATTTTATACACACACATACACACACACACACACACATATATATAGGTGAGTGAATTGAGATTTAAGGAAAACCTCTTTTAAAGATTAGTATGAAATTTAGCATAAATTCAGCTCAAACTGATGCCAGAGAATGTTAGTCCTGAAATAGACTCAGAGAAATATTTAAATTTCTCATCTTCAAAGAGGAAACAGGCTTAGAGGCCTGAATTAATTTGATCAAGTAATCTCATGGTGTTACAAACAAGGTCAAAATAAGAACCCAGATCTACTCACACCAAGTGTTCATTCCAGTATATCTTAAGTGTATCAGCTCAATATCCCAAGCTATTTTGAGATACCTACTTTGTGCAAAGTAATAAATGTTAGACAAAGTGCTTAATATCTGTTCTCTGCACTTAAGATTTTAAGTCTGATTTAATTTTTTTTTATTAGTTTGGACACTTTCAGCTATTAATGCCAAAAAAGAAATCAGACTCAAGCACCATGTTAAAAGTAACGTTAATGCATACATTCACCTATAGGAAGAACAAAGGAGGTGAGGTAAGCTCAGGTTTGGCTGGCTCAGCCTTATTCTCATGTTACCAAGTCTCTTTCCATAGCACAACGTTTATCCTAAGGTTAACTCAATCATCAGCTACTAGAAACCATCAGAATTATATTTTCTAGCTTTTATTCAATGAAACAAAAAATAAATCACTTTTTTTTCTTAGAAAGTGCTAGCAAGCTGCTGTTTTCTGTTTCACTGGTTTAAGCTAACTTAGCTTGTCCATTCCTGATCTACTCACTTACAAGGGGAATAGGGCCAATATTTTGACTTACGCAGTCAGTGGGGAGTGAATACTGGGGACACAAATGTCCATTATCCATATATCAGTTTATTCTTAATTAAGTAGTATTGGCCATCATATATTATTCCTTTCAGAATACTTTGCCTATATATGTGTAAGTTAGCCAGGGATTGACTTTTTAAGAAGACAGCTTATTTTTTCAAATACAGCTCTGCCATTTTTATTGATATGACAAAAGTACTTATGTTCTATTTGCCTCAGTCATCAGTTTAATGGACACAGTAGTTTCTATCTCATAGATTTTTAAAGAAGGAATTAATGAATATAGTAAATAGCTTACAGTGTTGTGTGACGTATAACAAATATTTTATCAATGTAATGTAGAGCTATTATTATGGTTGATATTGTTATCATTGTCTTATCATTGATATGACAACACAGAAATTGTATTTTAGTACGAAGATTTAAGAAAAATTCTTTTTGCTTACAATTTGCATCTGGTGGGAGCTAAAATCTTACAAAAAGTGTTGCAAATAGTAGCTAACAAATTGTTTACCTGCAGATTCTTAAGTATTTTTTTTGTATGTTACCTCCTCAATGAACTTGCTACTTCCTCAAAGTGTTTTCATAGATTCCAAATTAGAAATAAAAGCCATAGCAGTGGCAGTGTCTACCAACCTACTTTATTAAACAATGGGTATTATCACTGAACTATCAACAAATTTATCAAGATTTACTTTGTTGGCCACTGGAGCTGAACTGAATATGATCAAGTTATGTTTCCTGTTTCTAGGACAGAGAATGACAAATTTTTTTCTGTACAGGGCCAGACAGTAAATATTTCAGGCTTTGTGGGTTTGGGGGCTCTAACACAAATATTAAGCTGTTTGTAGTGTGAAAAGCTATGGAAATATAAAATATAATAAATCGGCATAAATGTTTCAATAAAATTTTATGTACTGAAAAGTATGTGTCAATTTCTATGAAATGAGGGAAAGACTTCCTGCTGTCTTCCCTTCAAGGAGTAAAACACACCCTATGGTTAAACAAAAATATGGCCAAAGATATTAGGTCAAGAGTATTAAAAAACCGGGAAACGTTGGGGGTGCTGAAGAATTCTATATTCTTTCATCAGTGCTTCCTTTCATGTAAAAGGAGTTCTTTTAAATTCTTCCTTAGCTGCAGCTTCTCTCTCACTTCTCACTAGGGAAGTGGACATTATTTATCTGAATTGAAATTTTAAAATTAGAATTCTCCCTTTTTTTCCTTTCCTTTTTCTCTTTGGTGGCCCCCAGGGATTAGATTCCTCTCTGCTTTTTCTTAGTTTTGGAGAGGCAAGCTCTGTTTCTAAATAGGGAAGCCTGTCCTGATCTAGTGTCAACAACCAGGTAAGTCTGATTCCCTGGATAGATATTTCGCAACTCATTTGCCCTCAGATGCAAGTTACATTCCAGTATTAGTTTAATTAATAATAAGGGGATATTTTGATCTCTCATGTTTCTAAGACATAGATCACTACTTACTATGTCTTATTTCAGACTTTAATGGGGAAGGGAGGTGCTGTTTATTGTGTGCTTTCTAAAATTCTAACATGTATGATCTTATTCATGACACAGAGACACATATTACAATTTTGTAGAGGCTTTTGAAGTACTCAGCATGACTTTGGGCATTAAGTTTTAATATGTGGGAAGATAATTTTGATCTTGGCAGTTGGCAGAGGCTAAATTGAGCCAAGAGATGTTCTTCAATTGACTTTTTACTGTTATGACTTGGACAGGTGTCGTTTGACCTTGAGTGACAAATCACGAGATTTTCAGTACGTTAAGACACATACTGAATCACATGTGTTGAATCTCATAAGACATATGCTGAATCACATATGTTGATTCAGCAAAGTTATGGGGTTCTGCAAAGACTGCATCTCAGCAAAGGGTATAAGAACCAAAAAAGTGGCTGTTGCTAGCTTTAGTAAAAATGCTGCTCATGCATGTCAGAAATTACCATCATTTCCTTGCCAGTTGGAACACAGGGCCCACTGCAAAGCTTTAAGTAGCTTGGTTGGCCTTAGGTATAGGTTGCTATGGCGTGACACTGAACTACTTAGGTTTTCCTTACAGTCATGGCTGAGGCTAACATATGATATAGAAAAAGGATGGTATCCATATTGGCATTAAGCACTGGTGAGTAGCATAACATTTGTTACCTAAAATTACAAGATGAATTATTCCTGTGGATGCTCTACTTAAGATTTAATCTTAAATCATCTGTACTTAGAACAAGGTAGTGTTCGGTTAAGTACCCCGAATTCCACTGGGTGGTGAGGACCAAGGAAAATTCATGGGACTTGTCCTCAGGATTAAGGGTCATGAAACTCTCCAAAGAATAAAGGAGTTGCAAAGATATCAAAGGTAAGAAACATAGCACATCTTCAAGGACATTTATGAAATTAGGGCTCTGAAGAAAGGAAAGAGTCAGGTAGGACAAGCGTAGAGGAAGGCATGGCCCGAGTTAAATGCTATTCTAATGGGAGGTATCCGCTAGATATGGTTTTCAAACAAAAATGTGAAGGGAATAAATATTTAATAGTGGATGCTTCTGTCAGACTCAGAGCTTACTGATTTAGGAACATGAAAGAAAAAACAAATATTTGGGCCACAAAGTGGCCCCCAAAAAGGAAAGAAAGTATTGAGACCAAGGAAAGAAAGTGCTGCCTCTACTGTGTTAGAAATGGTAAGTGACCAGCTTAAGAAACAGCTAAAATTGCTAAGCACTTGCTGAATGGGCCTGCAGGAAGGAAGAGAAGGACAGGAAAATGTTAGAGAACCATTTAGGATTAAGCAAAGACAATGTATTTAGTGGCTCATGAGAGGAGACTTGGTTTTCTCTAAGCCATTAGGAGGACAAAACTTGAAAAACAACAGAAGCCTTAGTTTAAGACTACTTTGAAGATAATTCTCCAACTGAAAGAAATGTATGGATGTTAAGGGAAATTTCCACAGGCAGTATGTGGCATTGGACTATGTTTTTATTTATGTTTTTGCTTAATAGGCAACCAGGAGACACTGATTAACTATTCCTTGATCCAAACTTAGGTGGTGACAAAATCACCCTTATGTGAGTCTTTCCCCTTTCCAAACCCACCCACTCAATGTTCTGATTACTAGGGTCTAGCAGAGATCCAGAGAACATTTCCTTGTTTTCTATACTTATTTCACTTAGAAAATCCTCTCAATGATTATAGAAGATTATTTCTGAGCCCCAAGATTGCTAACCACCAAATGAAGCATGTCATATACTCAACTGAGGAGGCTATTAGTAAACTCCTCCAAAAAGAGGACTTCAGATGGACTGAACTTTTTACACTGAATCCAAAGGCAAACATGTATTAATTATTGGGCCTATGGGTTACTGAAATAGACTACTGTCAAAGTTTATGATTCATTAATTTACTAGTCAACAAATATTTGTTTTCTATATTATGATTATATAAATACTGAGGATTTATATTTAAAGATGATAGCAAACTCAGAAAGAACTCAAGAGAAAAATAGACAAAGGATATTATAAGCTGGTTTTAAAGAAGTAATAGCTATTTAAAAAGTGTTGTTTTTCTACTCTAACCTTATATTGTAATCAAACGTGGTTAAGAGTAGTTACAGAGGGTCTCAAAATTCCATGATTACAGAGTTTGTAATATTAGAAATAAAAAGGTTAAATACTTAATTCCTGGAACATAGATTGTTTTGTGACAAGGGAAGTTATACTTAAGTTGGCTCAAAGCAAAGGGAGAATACAGTTACTTATGTGGCTTTGTGAAAGGACATATCATGATCAATTCTACAACATTTTAATTTTGAAAAATAGCCTCTGTGAGAGGAACAAAATATCTTACAGTATCTTGGAATGTCTTACAACTGACTGTTATTTGTCAGATAACAGAGGTTAACAGCTATGATGCACTAAGAAAATTCAAAAAAAATTCAAGAGATTTTGAATAATAAGTTATTTTTAAAGAGATAGCACTTTGTTTTACAATCATCATGGTGTATATAACTCATTGTCAAAATTATTGATGTAACATATTTACTGTAAGTGGACAGGGGCACAGTGATTACACTTGATTAATTGCTTGCATAGTAGCAGAGCGGCAAGCATATGGTCTGTATGTTAAAAACATAAACTTCAACCGGAAGCTGTCCATGGATCTGTTTCTAAGGAAAACTATCCATGTGTTCCACATGATCAATTCTGGAATGAACTTAAAATCAACTTAGAATAATATAGAATCACGAGTCCCCAAGGAATCCTAAAGGGTCATCTAATTCAGTCTGTGGCTGTCTTCACATAAATCATCCAGGCTTAATGAGCACTGGGAGGCTTTTATGAGAGATATCTAGGCAAGTAGGTGACCATATTCCTAGGAAGTTGAATCTTCCCCTGTAAAAAGCCTATAACCATGCTGCTACAATTTACACTAATTTATTATTTTTTAGTTAATACACTAGAAAATACAGGTCACAATAATAAATTACATAGCTAGGATAATTATTCTAGTTAAGAATTTCAAAACATTGGTCTAAGGTTTTTTCTTCATACTCCACCATTATAGTACGGGTAAAAAGTAATGCAAGGATAAGGTTTTCTAAACCTTGGCTCATTAAAAAATAATTTAGGATTTGTGTGTAAATTTATCTATAGAGATTTACTGGCACTTAATCAAGAGAGAGAGTTTAGAGTGCTTTTTCATGCTAAGCAGACATAACATTTTTGAAGAAAACCTTAGAAAGAAAGAGAAAATTTTATTGGAGACACCATTTTATATGACAGTTTATTGTTGCCAGAATGTTTGTTAATATATAAACTGCTCATTCTTAACCTGAAATCATATAGAAATAGAGAAAGCAAAAAGAGAATGAAACAAAAAAACAGCTGTAAAATGGTAATGATATATCCATTTTTGAGAAATATAACGCTGTAGAAAACTAAAACCGTATCTATTCTAATTAGATAATTTCTTTAGTACAGCAACAATAAAACAATGAACATAATTTGGTATAATATCCATTTAAATTGTATGTTAAAATGTTACTTATGTCCTAACAAAATTATCAGTCAAGTGTCAATATAAGTATTTTAGAACTAAAGGAAGAGAAAAAAAACTGATATTAATCCTTATATTTTTTCATTTCTGATTTTAAATCTATAATGATATATTAAATGTGGGCTACTATAAGTAATTTGTTTCATAATTCTTATGTGTGCTTTCTAGCAAGTATATGTTTATATATATTATTTTTAAAAACTGTGCCATATGCCTCTGTACTACTAGATTGTAAAGGTGTATCTACAGTATAATAATTTTTAACTTATATCAATACATATTTTTTGAGTATTTACTACGTGTACATGGTAGAAATCAAAACCAATAGAAATATAAAAGTAGTTATAGACCTCAAGGAATATGATTAGTCATACCTTAGTTTTTGTAGAATACATTTTACAGAATCTAAATCTAATGTCATACATGAACCCAGTATTTGAAAATACTTCAAACCAGGTGATGGCAACATGGGATATTCTACATTTAATTACCCATGTTATCTCTAGCTTCAACTCAATTATCTGTGCAGTTCATATCTGACTAAATTTGGTTTTAAATACATGAAATTGTTGAGTTGTTTTGACCTATCTTTGAAAAAGAATGGAAGATTTTTTAGGTAATACAATGCTTTTTAAAGAATCTCTTCTGATAATTCAGTATTAATGTATTCACCACAAGAATTTTCAAATTCCCTTAATTTGGCCAAATCCCAAGCTAGAGGTAGGAAGTCAAGCAAATGTAATAGCAAGTGTAATTGCCTGGCTCAGTCAAACTTAGACTTCAGAATCACCCCAGATATCACAATCATACCACTGTGTGCTGACTGGTGGATTCTCTCTTTTTACCTGGAAAGCATTCATAAAATCAAAAAGAGATGTAATTGTTTACAAAGTGCAATTGTGGTTGGCACTATGGGACACCTAGGTTACTTTGTTGTAATAGACTATTGCTATAATGAAATTAAACAGATGAGTATTCACTATTTATTAATTATAAGACACTCTACTATATGCAATTGCAAAATAGATAATTGACCAAGAAATGATTTCAAAACCAAGTCTGGGAAAATTCTCATGTATAAATAACTTTAGAACAAGGAAGTCTGATAATGTTAATAATAAAAATAAAATAGAGTATACATGAATTAATCCTAGAAATAACTAGAATTAGTTATTTCATCCACACCAGAGGGTGATAGCCTCTTTTTATCATCTCTGCAACTGCTATGACTAATTAAGTCACAAAGAACATGTTTATTTGTTAAGACTGAACTGAAATTATTTAGTATGCTCCATGTTCTATTATGCTACAGTTATATGAGAATCCCTTATATATTATATATAAAGATAATTTGTTATAATTATTTGTGTCAATGAAAAATAATTTCTAGAGAAACCAAATTAGCTGCTTAAATATTCTTCAGTGAAAGGGAAACAAGGTAGAGGAAACATGAAGATAGCAATTTAAAGCTACAACCCTTTGTCATTTTTATCCATGGCAAAGTTTACAGGTTTTGGAATTATGCTTCTAATATTTAACCTTTCTGTGATTCTTTGTAATAGGAGAATAAAACCCAGGGTAGTTAGGAGAGGTAACAAGTTAATACTCATAAAATGATTTGTATGGTGCCAGGTACATATAAGCCTTTAGAAACTATTTGATATTACTAAATCTACTTCTATATGATATGATACTTTAGTTTGTTTCTTAGCATTTTAGAGTGCATTTTTCATTATATTATGATAATGCTTTGAATGCTTTAGTTGGAGAAGAACGAAGAAAAAATGCTGTCTTACAGAAAAACAAAAGAATTATGAAGAACCCAGCTTTCCGTTCTTTAGTTTTCAGTACTCACATACTGCTTTCTAACAGAGAGATTTGTTAGAGATTAGAGAGTAGAGAGCTAGCAACGTAAGAAAATATGTTCACAGGTTTTACTAAAATTTATATCATTGTATATAGACCATAGAAATATAAAATCTAACTTCAAAATATTTTTTTGCTAAGTGGATTTTAACTGTAGTTAAGAGGCTTTCAAATTCAAATTTATAAAACCCTAGTCTCTAGTGGTCAGGTAATTCAGCTTTTGTTTTATATACACTGTGTATTTGTGATGTGTTGACTATACATATCAATATGCATATTTTCAAAATGTAAATAAATCCATTTACTATTTATTCAAAATAGAAAAAAGTATGCCAACATTGGAAATATAAAAATCTACTATAGATTTTATATTAAAATCTTAAGTTTTAATATAAAATATACTATTTCTTATTTTTATTTTAGATACTTGTTAATGCAATGTTTCTACTATCAACTTTGATAGACTATTGTCATTAAATAAATTAAAATTCTGGTATTTTTTAAAGAAACTTACTTCATCATAAAGCATAACATGAACCACTTGTTTCCTCATTAGAATGTTCATGAGTTGGCATCTAACATTACATATTTTTATATACTTCTGGTTACCTATTGTGGAGTTCTTTACAAAGGTTGTCTCCTTTCTGAATTCATGATTAATCTTTCGAGGACACATGCTTCATGAAGAGTCCTCATAAATGAATAATATAATGATAGTGACTCAAGCACACTTTGGCACAGTCTGAAAAGGCAGTCTTCCAGCAAAGCAATTAATGTCAGAATTAATTTAGTTCTTAGAGAACTTCATTAATGATTAGAATGTTTATTCATTTAAAAACTCTGTCACTCTATAGCATGAACTGAAATTGTGAATTAAGAAGTAAACAATAGGTATCCTTCCTTTTCATAAAGTAGAAATCTAGGGTCCAGACTGAATTGCAGTGTAGGGAACTTGGGCCATATACGACTACTGCTTCGAGTAACAATAGAATACACTAAAACTGAAAATGAACCATCAACAGTTAATACATACTGAGCACCTACCACATACTAAGCACAACACCATATGTTTTAACAGTTTTCCTCAAGTAAAATATTTTCTTTTAGTGACTAAATGGTTATAAAACATGTCATGGTAGTTAAAAGACAGAAGGTAATATCTGTTTAATTTTTTTCATACAAATCAATATTTACAATATACATTGAAAGCAATTTTTATCATCAATAAGAGCAAATTCTTATAACTCAGAGTCCATATATTCATGCTTTTAATTTCTTTGTGATTAATGATGACAGAAACCTCTGATGTGTGGTACGTGTATCTTTCCAGCATTCAAATCAAGATGTGAATGCTTCAAGTCAGAAGATTACAAGGAATATTAATATAAGGCCTTTTTAAAATTCAACACAGTGCCATAAAATGTGTAGTATTACAAGAAATGAAGTAACTAGACAGATGAAAGATTTATAAATATTGAAAAAGCAACAGTACTTCTTAAATTTTTGTCAGTATATTAATGACCAAAATGTTGGGAACTGTGATTAGCATTAACCACAGACAAATGGACAGAGCTTAGAAGATTAAAAATGTATTTTAAAACTTCTATATGAAGCACTAGTTTTTATTACATATAAAACTACATATTTTGTTTTAGTTATGCATATTAAGGGGTAGAACTAGTAAAAAAGAGGAAAACTTTAATATATCAACACAACAAACACTAAAATCAACAGATTTTGGTTTTAAACATTGCATAAAATCTACAGAAACCCAATAATTTTTCTTACCGTTGAACTAATTATTTATTAGGTTAAAATGACCAACATTGACTAATGTTTGGAGGAAAGGGATGGGGTGGATAATGATAATCATCAGAATATCATCAAATGTGAAGATGCTTTTAATGGGGTCCATGTCATTGTTTGAAGAGACAACTGTAACCACATGCTTACAAAGCAATTTAAATGTTAAACCTAATTTAGCATTTAAAGAATATTATGTTTACACATAAGCTTTGTGATCCTAAAATGAAAAGTAACAAACCACAACTCCTTATGGAATATTTCTGACAGGATCTTATCCTAGGAAAAAACTATCTTTAAACTTTCTCAAAAAATATATTTACTTGATAGAAATTAGAGTTTTCCTATTATTATCGCCTTGAGTATCAGGCAACTTTCAATTCTAATAGACATTTTCAAATTTTCAGAAATATTATGACTGATCCCAGAGAATACTATGAACATATCTGAAATTTTATTTACACTTTATGCAAATAATAGCTAACAGAAAATATTTATTTACAGTTCTTTGTGCCGGTACTGGTCTAGATACTTTTTACAGTCTCAACTTTAATGGCTGTTATAATATTCATAAACTACCTTATAAAATAAATACATTATTCTCTCTTTACAGATGAGTAAACGGAGACACAGAGAGTGCTAAAATATGTTGCCTGAGATAACAACTGTAGTGTTTCAAAGATATAACTCATAAGCAGAGCTTATACCCTTAAACTCTTATAAGCTATATTATAAAGGTGAGTCTATACTGCAGGTTTCTTGTAAAAGTAAATTTATTCTTCTGTCTGTTGTTATCATCATGCAAGAAAATAGGATAAAATTAATACTTAATCATTAAGCTCACACTTAAATAACACATGCTCTTCCTTGTTCTAAATACTTTACATATATTGATTCTTTTAATGCCAAGAGATTTTAATCATAGAACTTCAGGTCTGGAATGTACAGCACTCTTATTTTATGAGAATTCTATAGCTAAGAGAAAACAAGCAACATCCAGAAAAATGTTAACTTTGATATTTGAAGACTACTAACATTTTTATATTACTTATTTTACTATGGATATAACCTATATATTTTTTCAATAATACATCAATTTATTAGTTACATAAAAGGGTATGTAATTGCTACATCAGAAGTGAGAAAATGGAAGATATGAAAGGTAAATTTTCAAAAGCTCATAAATGTAATTAGTAAATAGGGCCAACGCCTGAAGTCCATGTATTTCATAACCAAATCTTAAGGATTTCTGCTATTATTACTTACATACATTTGTAGACATTTTTGTTTCATAGCCATTTTTAAGAACCTGTTGTATGCTCAAAACTATGCTAGGCAATTTTAACACAGATGAAAATACGGTCCTTGGCTTATATATGGAACCATCTGAAGTCCCAGTTCATGCTGATTCTGTGTTTTTTTTTCTATTTAGCATTTGTCTTGAACGAGAGTGTCCTAATTTGGGTGATAAATTATGTTGCCACCCTACCAAAAGATTCTGGATTTTAATCATGACAAATGCAAGGAATTTCATAATTAACCTTCTTAAATATTAGTTGGAAGAAGATGCAAGATGCTCGGTTTGTGGGAAAGAACAATTAACTTTATCCAAGGAGTTACTTTGGAGAACTACCGCTGGAATGGAGGCTTACGAATGGACTTGGAATCCATCAGGTGGTTAAAGTGATGACAGACATGAGGAAGTAATGTAGAGAGAAGCAAATAAATTAGTACAGATAGCACATAGCAGAGACAGAGTAAAATGAGAAAGTACTATAAGTTAAATTGAATTTTTCAGTCAGTGCCTTCTCTGCTTAAAGCACATTTCTACAGACTAAAGATACAATGATGAAATGGAGAGAATTTCTTCTGTCTGCTACTATCATAATGGAAGAAAATTCAAAAGCACTGAAAGGAGTCTGAACACAAAATATGAATAAACTAGAATAGAACACCTGGAGCATTCTTAAGTTTTAATTCCTATTAAAAAATATTTTGCCATGCTAATTCATCTATGCCTAGAGGAATACCTGGAGCACTGAGGAAAAAAAGTAGGAGAGGCATTTCTTCCTTTTCATTTATAATTTTTATTTCTGATTCAGAAACCTTTACTACTTAATAATAAACAGCTAATAAAGCAGCAAACTACAGCAGACATGACTCTAAACAAGAAGGAACATAAAAACCAAATAGCAGAGCTGCAAATCAAAATAATTAAATATAAGAAATCATCTAGAGGGACTTTCCAAAGCCCATAAAAAGGGAAAATCTGCTCACAGCTAGAAAAGGAAGGCAGGGTTATAAATAAGACAGGCAAAAGCCAAACTATTGAGTATACTGCAAGTAAATAAAAGGCCAAAATTAAAAAGTCACTTTATGATAGAAATGTAGAAGATTTGGCTAAATGGAACAATGAATGCTCCATTAAAAGGAAATATTATGAAGTACTTTATATAGAGATGATCAGTTTTCAGAATCTTGCCAACCTCCTACAGTCTTACTATATCAGTAAGCCCCCTTCAGTTTCTACAAATGTTCTCCTCCCTTTTGTCAAATGATTTACAAGGCCATGTTCTTTAATCCATTGTATTCTATCTTTACTGAGTTAGGTCTCAACATTCAGGCTGGAGTCAAGATCACAACAGGGGTGACTGGAATAACTCCCCTTCTCCTTACACTTAAGTTGACTATTTCTCCTAAATTCAGAACTACTAAGAGCTATTGACATAAAAGGATATTTTTTCTTATTTTCAGAACAACCTTCTCCCCAGTACATGGATCTCAGACTTGGTATCAGGATATACAGGAACTCGAATTGTTAAAAGGACCAACTGGTCCTGAAGAAAGGTACTATTTCAGCTTATTTTGTGAGCCACATGGCCAACAGTATCTTCACTAGAACATAGTAGAGTTGCATAACTGTCTTATTCACACAGTGCTAGAAAAACTCACATGTCACAAGGATGATTTCCTGCATTATATGTGTAAAATTCAACTTCTGAACTGCATATATTTCTGTCCATCTTACCCTCATTGTCCCAAGAGGGGAAATTGACTCTCATCTGGTCTCTTGAGTCTGATTTCATTTCTCCTCAAACCATCTCCACAGAGCAGCTAAAGTTGTTTTTTAATGCAATCTGATTATGGCACTTACATGATTAAAAGTTTTATGAGTTATTTCCTATAAAATAAAATCCAAATACTTTAGATATATTTTCAGACTTTCACCACCTACTTTCTCTGAGGCATCTTTCCTGGTTTTCCAGGCAAAATGTAATGCACCCAAGACTGTATTCTTCATATACTGTATACTACTTAGTTGTACAATTTTTTCTGTTTCTTTATTTCTGCCATTCTACTACAAATTCCTAATATCTACTCCTTTCTCCCACACTTATCACTTAATGGCATCCAAATAAACTATTACTAGTTTAATGAATGAATGAATGAATGAGCGAGTAGGTGAGTGAACGTACAAACCTGTCTCTGACAGTGTCTTGGTTCTGCATGGAACTTTTTGTCTTTTCACATTTCTAGTTCCACCTGGTGTAACAATGGATTGAAAAATAAACACTACTCTTAACATTGATTATGTGACCTTAAATTCTGGTACCATTTTACACCTCATGAATGTTATATTCTTGGGCTTTGCTGGGCCCGTTTTTCAATCTACAAAATAAAGATTCTTACAGAAGAGTTATAAGCATCAAATGTGGTTAAGGTATGCAGAAGCTTCTTGATAATTTAGGAAAATGTGTTAATATCTAAGGTACCACTGTTGATTATTCTGTTACTACTTAAAAAGTGATAAATTCCTATGTGATTTATAATTATTATCACATGTAAGGTAGCAGAAGTAGCCAAGCCTACTTCTTTCAGTAGACTGAATGAGGTTTTTGTATCATTTTAATGCTGAGATAATAAAGAACAGATTGTTCAGAAATCCTATTCACCCTGGTTGGAGCTAGAGATGGCTACATGTGATACATACATGTTGGTGGGAATGTAATATCCATGGAGCCAGGAGTCAGGTCAGACAACTCGGCAACTAGCTTCTTGTATATATGCTTTTTATTCACATATCCTAAAGTCACATCCTAAGTGAGGATCTCAACTTGGACTTGGAAGATGACAATAATTTGGAATCACCTGTCCTTCAATAGCCAGGAAAGTTGGTTCTTGAATTAGGGCTTACAGAATCAAAATGATTTGGATAGAATGAAATCAAAGCTAAAGGGCATTCCAGACCAGAATAACTCTTAAATGAATGATACCAATAGAAAAAACTTAAAGAGAAATCTAGCAAATTAGATGTGTGCTATGCTTGATGGCTTCAGCATTCTTTTCTTACTTTATATAACTTCCTGATGGCTTTTGTCAGGGAAACCGTGTAACGGATGGAGTCAATATGAACAAACTGAAGTGAGCAATGTATACAAGACATAAATAGAGAAAGATATTAAACCTTTAATTTCCTTTAACTATCATTTTGTTATTTGTTTTTTTTTATTTTGTATGCCATGAATTATTAATGATTCTCTAGTTTTATAAACAATTCTAAATACATCTGCCATTTCAATGAACTTAAATTTCTATTGGAAGATTTAATATTATGTTTTCTGAGTATTAAATATTTTTGTTTTCTCTTTAATCACTGTTTTGAAAAATAAATTGCCCTCAAAACCACATATAAAAGTGCTGTCTTTAAAAAATTTACCCTGCTTAACACATTTTTCCTTCTAGAAGCAGCAATATTTACTTTCATTATTTAATATTCATTCATTTACTCATTTATTTAATATTTAATCAAGATATGCAAAGGTGAAAAAATATGGGTTTTGAGGATAAGCTGTCCACAGCTAGGAAAACATATATTATTTAAATAAAGAGTGAGTTTCTGATTAATTCTTTGCTTTCTTTACCTTATACCATGGAATACTTATAAATACTGAATATTAACTAGGAAATTTTGATGTGCTTAATATTGAAAAAGTAGCACAATGAGAAAGCTATTTCTTTTGAATTAAAAATTAGAACTGGATTATAGTTTAGTGATGAAAAATCCAACAAAATTATCATGCTTCTCTTGACTTTAATTCAGTTATCAGCAAATGAACAGTGGCCTTGCTTGTTTACTTAAAACTAATAGTTAATTTTTAAGGCACAAGGGCTCTGACTTAATTTTTCTTCCATTGGTAACAAGAAGAATGTCTCTGTGTCAAAGTAATTTTATATTTTTTATTGTCATTGTCTCATTGTACTATACAAGCAGATTTTAATTCTAAGTATATCTTTCTTCTTAAATAGAGTTCAGTCTTGTTTCTCCCTCCATTTTGCCATCAATTACAAATTTTCTTTTGTTGTTGTCTTTGAAAATTATTCAGAAACCATTTTGGATATCTATTGTTCTTTCTGCTGCTGTTTTCAGTGAAGTTTTAATGTTAAATGTTATAAGCTTTCATAATGTCAAACACATTTTCAAAACCTTGTAGATGCTAATCATTTTCTTTTAAAATTATGCCACGATTATTACTTTTAAATTTTTAGTTCCAAAAGCAACAGGTCTGTATTTTTGTCTTGGATTAGATTCTCTATTTTACAAATTATAAAGTTTTACACACAATTTAGTATTCTTCTGTTTACCATAGTATAAAAATAATGAATTATGGAAATGAGTTATTTTTATTATGCCTAATATTGTGATTTTATAATTATCCTTTGCTTCCACTAAATTCTGAGTAATACCTCAAATCCAAGTTCTATTAAATATATATTGAAGACCTACTACTATTTGCCAGAAACCATAACAGATGTAGTAACAGACACAATGCAGGTATAAGAGACTTCCAAAATATTATTTGTTTGGGCACATACACCATACAAAGTTACTCTATTTGCACATAGTATATAATGGAATACAAAATTTTATCTACAATTGCTTTGCAATCTCAGGGAAGGCTACGGCCTTGCATAGTCAAGAAGGGCTCTGACTGTAATCTTTCATAAAACCAATTTAAAAGAAGCATTCTGCATTCAAAACACATAATTATCCTTAAACATTTAGTTGATGATCTGACTCTACAAAAATAGATAGAATCTGGTTAACTTACATGGTTGAGGAATTTCATAATGCATTCCAGGCAAGCAAACAAACATGAGCCCAGAAGTAGACGGGCGCAGTGTGATTGCAAGAACAACGAACCCACTGACAAGAGCAGGGTTAGCAAAAGAGTAGGAGGCAGAATTGATAAACAAAATAGAACAAAAGTATAGGGGAAGACATAGTAGAAGAGGTAGTAGAAGCAGATTATACAGAAAGCGTAGGTAGGGGGGATATACTAAATTTATGTGTATGTAAAATCTCATAATGAGTAAGTGTGATAGACTGACAGGCAAACCAGTTTGGAAGGTATCCATTAATCCAGGCATGTTACAATAACAACCTGGATTGAGATTTGGAAGTGTGAATGTAAAAGAGTGATTGATGAGGGTGTTCTGATTGTTTGTTAGCAGAAATAATAAATCTTGGTAACTATCTTGATAAAAGGAAGTAAGAAGAAAGATGAAACAAAGCCATGGTAAATTTTGAGCCTGAGTCAACAAAAGGAGTGGTAATGACAGGCATATAGACAAGGGCACTGGGAAGTGAGTTTATTTCTAGTCTGGGTATAGACGGAGTGAAGAGTAAGGAAAACCAAACACATCAAGTTTTCAAACTTCCATATTGGGTATAGTTAGAGTGAATGATAAAGTAAATCAAAACCAGACTCACTTTAATTAGACACTTACATTCTCTATTTTGATTTGTGGCAGATTTCTACCATCTCTGTTCTCTATGAAGAGCATCAATTATTATTTTTTGTATAAATAGCTATTGTTAGTATTTTTTAAAATTATGTACTGCTGTACATGATTTACATATTTTAACTTGTTTAATGCTCACAATACCCTATAAGAGAGTTACTAAATTATTGCTACATAATTTTATAGATAAGAACAGGGAAGTGCAGAGAAGCAAATAGCTTAGCCAAGGTAACAAAGCTAGTAAGTCCTGGAGACAATTTTTGAACCCAAGAATCTTCTCTTATCTACTGGTATATAGATTGATTCCTTCATGCCAACTAGTCAGTTTGGTATAAACAAGTCACATCTATTCTACCTCTTTTAGCTCCTACATACTCATTTTTTAAAATTTTTACTTTAAGTTCCGGGATACGTGTGCAGAACGTGCAGGTTTGTTACACAGGTACACATGTGCCATGGTGGTTTGCTGCACCTATCAACCTGTCATCTAATTTTTAAGCTCGGCATGAGTTAGGTGTTTGTCCTAATGACCTCCCTCTCTTCTCCTCCCTCTCACTGAGGCCCCAGAGTGTGATGTTTCCCTCCCTGTGTCCATGTGTTCTCACTGTTCAACTCCCACTTATGAATGAGAACATGTGATGTTTGGTTTTCCATTCCTGTGTTACTTTGCTGAGGATGACGGTTTTCAGCTTCATCCATGTCCCAGCAAATGGCATGAACTCATCCTTTTTTATGGCTTCATAGTATTTTATGGTGTATATGTGCCACATTTCCTTTATCCAGTCTATGGTTGATAGGCATTTGGGTTGGTTCCAGGTCTTCGCTATCGTGAATAGTGCTGCAATAAACATATGTGTGCATGTGTCTTTATGGTAGAATCATTTATGATGATCTGCTCTCCAAGCACAGAAACTGTGTCATATTATTTTATGTCTCTTGTCTTTTCATATACTAATTAAACTGAACAGAAAATTCCCATGGCTAACTAGAAAACTACAAATCATATTTTAAGCTTATAAAGCATACAACTGTCTGGGCCTGATTTTGTTTTTATTTGTTTTAAATCTAGACTTTTGGAGTCTTGTTGCTATGACATGCCTGTGCAATTGAGTGTACTCAAGAAATTCAGGACTGAGACTTTCACACTGTTTTAGTGTCCTGGCTTAATTATTTATTTTGGTCAAGCCAGAATGATCTGCTCACATCCCATCTCTTATTTGTCTTCTTTGAGGCTTCTTTACTCTTTCTACTTAAAGCTCTTAGTACTACCTGCACATCTACCTGGCCTCAGAGAGCTTTAAAGTTCCTTAGTTGCATCTCCCTTATCAAAACATTTATGTCTCTGATTTTCAGAACTGTACTTCTGCTACATAACAATAAGTTATGTTAATAAGATAAACAAATCCCTGCTCCTGAGTAAATGAGATAAGGCGCTATTTCTTATAGTCTGATTATCTGCTTAGCTCATCAAAAATGCCATTCTCATTGAAGACACCTTAGGAAAATTATAATCCTACCAGAAATGGTCATTTTGGTCTACTGCAAAGTAACTTTTGATGTGGACATTACTACAAGTAGACAAGTAACACTTTTTGATAAAAAGGGCTTAAAAATCCAGTGAAGGAAATAAATTATATAGGGTAAAAAATTAGTTATGATGAAAATAAATGGAATAAAATGACAAAAATAAATAAATAGAACTGTTAGCTAAATATAATCTTTTTTTTTTCAGATTTCCTCTCCTGCCCCAGAATATCCTGTATACAGATATAGTTTTTGAGTTTTCCTAAGTTTTACCTAATTACAAATTAGAATAAGTTAGCCAAAATCATAGCAAATGTATTTAGTTGCCTTTATTAGTCAAAAGGTGAGTCGATTTTTACTATTTTCAAGTTTTTAAATAAATATTTACAGTATATGAAGATACATGTGAACTAACAACATTCAACTGTTTCCTTTGAAGCTTGTGTAAGAAGATGGATGAGCCAGAATATAAAACAACATTTGAACTTGAATCTCTAGTGGCCTCAGACAAGGGTTGCCCCAAAACTGAAGCTTGACCTTGATTTAGGCAGCTCTGTGATCCCTACAGTGAGCTGACAGCTAAGGGCTTTACGCAGCAGCCTTTGCAGTAGGTGTGAGAGTTCGATTTTCTTTCCTAAAGGGGAATTTAAAAAACCACAAAACGACCACCACACTAATTCTTTCAAAACTATAAATGCCAAACTACTAAAGTTTCAAGTAATAAAAATCAACTCAAAGTTACATATATTTCAATATTTTTTAAATGATATGCTTCCATACTATATAATAACAGTTTTCAGTATTTTTTAATATTCCAAATATTTGGATAAAATATTAAAATAACTGCTCTAGGTCTTTTTTGATGTTACATTTGTAAAATTTTATTAATTTTGAAGGACCATAATTTTCCTGCTTCATGGTACCTATCTGTTTGTTCTTAGACAAGCTCCTAGGAACAACAATTTTATGTGTGCTCCAGGTTCAAAATCTCCATAATATAAATATAAAGCCTCTTTTAAGCTGGCATTCAGTCATTTCTAAATTTTTGCAGATTTAAGGACAGGTTCAGAATTTCTAAAGGAATAATTTTTATTTATTTTTGTTCATGAAATTTCCTGATTTTAAAAGGCAACATCACACATTCTAATAATGTGCATTTCTGAGAAAAAGAATTGTGTAGGTTTGGCAAAATTATTTTGTGCCAATTAAATACCAATGGTGTTTAAAATATCTTCAACATGTATATCAGAAGGAAATTGTGTTCTTAAGCTAATTATATTGATTAATCCTGGTTTATTATGCTTCAGCAAGTATGTCCTCCTCGAAATGAATTAGTGAAAGATGCATAAACATTTTAAATTCAGATGCAGAGTGTGGTAAATTGTTACCACAGAGCCTAAATGGATTATTTTATTTTCTCAGAGCATCCATCAGGAAGAAAACTGTTCTAGAAAACCAATGTGATTGTGTCAAGATGATGGGACTAAATTGACCGTGGCAAGGTTTAGTCAGTGTTTTTGGCTGTTGTCATTATTGATTGCATAACATTGATTATGTTAACTGTGCAGAGCTCCAATTTACTTATTAAGTTTGCTAAAATAACAGATTGACTTTGGCACTATTTCTTTTTTATTTGGGTTGTTTAGGTACATTCTACTTGCCATCATTTTGGGATAATTTTTTTAAAGAACTGTAGAGTTCCTCTGCCCATCTTAAAATCTATGTTTTTTAACTTTTTGTTTACTAACTTCATTGCTCGACAATTTAGAAAAACCCAGTCCTTGGTATCCTATTATTAAGTACCTTATTTCCTAAGAAGAGAAGGAATAGCACAGGGCATACTGCCTCTTCTATAAACAGTACTCAACATAAGTGAAACAGGAGAGCAAACGTCTATTCCATTTATCTTGTGGTATTTTGAGCTGTTAAATACCAAAATAAGTAATGATATCAAAAAATAATAACAAATTATTAGGGTATATGCAACATAAAAAGCATAAACCAAAATGTTACAGTTTCTTTCTGCGATGCCGTTCCATATTTTATACTATTTTAAATATATATGTGTATATACACATACACACGCATATGTATGTATTTATCTTAGATAATTAAAAATAAAACAAGGTTTTGAGAACATCCTCATGAAAAAAAAGATTAAAATGTTAATCAGGGAAAACGAATACCTATTAACTGAAGATGCCATTTTGGGAAGGAAGGAATAGGCCTTGATTTAGGGTTTCTTGCTTTAAGGTGCTACTCAGAGATACCCAAACTTTGGATAAAAGAAGTTTGGACAAATTTTAAGGAAGTAAAACCAGATAAGTATCATTAGTCACTAATAAGAAGACTGTGAGGATAAACGCAAAGGTCTAGGTTTTCCTGGCATATGCGTGCAGTGATTTAACATTAACAATAATGGGCAGGTGAGCTTCCTTGGCAAAAAAGGATAAGAAAGCAAAAATCTAACAGGTACTTCACCTCCACTATGTATTGAGGACACTGGCACCAGACTGTCAGGGTGCCAGAGTGGCTTCTGCATGCACTAGTTCTGGAACTTGGCAAATTACTTAACCATTGTGCCTCAATTGCCTCATTTACAAAGTAGTGATAACATAGCACCAATCTCATAGCGTTGTCACAAATGTCAAATGAGTAAATACAGGTCAAGTACTTACAGCAATGCCATACAAGCATTAGCTGAAATGATTACATTTATGTTTCTTTTATATTTGTGTTAATGGCCCCCTTGTGGTACGGGTGGGTATATAAGAATGAGTCACAAGACTAAAGATTTAAAAGAAATGACAGAACCAGACAGAGGCTGGTTTTTTTAAGGTTAACCATCAATTTCTTGTATGTTAGCAACGTACTCATTTTCAAAATAATCCTTTTCTATTTATATATCTATTTTCCTTTTGAAAAGTCACATTTAAGTTTTATATTAGGAATAAATCAATTTTATTTAATTTTATCTGCTATTGACAGTTTTTTTTTTTTTTGAATCTTGTGCTGGACTCTTGGAGGAAAACTAACATAAATTCATCCATCAATAATCTTTGAAACAAAAAATTACATTTGGTTAAAATGAAATCAGTTTAAAATAGATGTCTGATATTTGTACATCATAGGAATTTAAAATTATTATGAGAACAAAGGTAGCAAGGAATATCCTTATAGCACATCAAAGCATAGTTTCTCATGGTGTAAATCTGAGCTGTTTTAGCCTCTTATCAGCAATGTAAGTTCTTAATGATCTGATACTATTTTTAGATGAGCTTAACTTCCTTCCTCTTTCCAAAATAAGTTGCCATAACTATCTCCTTTAGACTGCTGATGTTATTTTATTATCATGAGTTTAAAATATTCAGTTATTTCTGTCTGTCAAGACAAAACATATACATTTTCTCAAAATGTGTATGTTTCCTTTTTATATATTTTATGTAATTTAATAGTCAATATGAAATCATTTTACAAAGTAAGCCAATTTCATCACCTATCTATGGAAACATTTGGCAGTTAAATTCTCCTGGCAGGTACACTAGCCAGTTCAAAGACAGAGAGTCCTTGGGATGTATTTTCTAATGCTGAGGAAGCTGGCTTGATTTGAAGAAAAAAAAATCCACACCAAATCATTCTTTCAGAGCTTTATGTTATAAAACTCTGGGGGATCTGAATCAAAGATTACTTACTCCTAGGTAAATGTGATGATGCTTTTTGAGAAAAATCTTGATTTTAGGCTTTTTAAAAATTGCTTCCATGGAATTAAAGTGTTCTGGTGATTGTTAATAATAATTTCTCAGGAGAGATTTAATGAGTTTACAGGTGACTCCCCTAGCCAGGTATCTGAGTCAAAGCTACAGATTCAGCTCTCTAACTCTTGTGATGCATGTATATCCAAACTGATAGTTTGGCTAGCTTACATTTGTCCTGAAACAGCAGCATGGGGCACTAATACCAGAAAGTCCCACAACCTAGAGAATGGCCTTGGCTCTGAATCACCAAAAGCTCAGGAATATTTAATAGAGGAAGTTGAGGGTTGATAAGATTTGGCTCTATGTCCACACCTGTCTCATGTCAAACGGTAATCCCTACATGTCATGGGAAGGGCCTGGTGGGAGGTAATTGGATCCTGGGGAAGACCCCTCCTTTGATGTACTCGTGGTAGACACTGAGTTCTCACAAAATCTGATGGTTTACAAATGTGTGGCACATGCCCCTTGGCTCCTTTTCTCTCCTGCTCCATCACAGGAAGACATGACTTGCTTCCCCTTTACCTTCCACCATGATTTTAAGTTTCCTGAGGGTTCCCAGCCATGCTTTTGTACAGCCTATGGATCTGTAAGTCAACTAAACCCTTTTTCTTTATAAACTACATAGTCTCAGGTAGTTCCTTTTATCAGTGTGAGAACAGACTAAAAGAAGGGCCCTGACATCCTTCTCTTCCACCTGATATGCTGAGTTCTAGCCTTATGGCCGATTAGATTTCTGAAATGGTACATTTTTGAAATTCATTATCTCAGCCCTGAGAATCATCATCATCCTTGCTTTTATCATTATTCCCTCAAATTTCAGAGGATTCATAAAATTAGGATATTTGAAAATCACCCTAACATTTTAGGAAACCTTACCAATGACACTTCTGTTATGATGCCGAATTGCCCAAATGTAAGAACCCATCTGACAATGTTTTGCTAGCATGAAGAAAAATACTTTTGTTGAAGAGTCACTGTTTTTTGTTCATAAATTTATCACAGAAATACTGACCAACTACCACAGGGGCCAGAGTCTGTGCTGGATGCCAGATATTCACTACTACTCCCAGAAAACTCACTGTGAAGTCATGTAGAGAGACAGGAAAAGCTGATGCTATGAGGAGCCAGCAAAGACTGGAAGACTCAGGAAGAAGTCTACAGCAAGAAGTGGCATTTGGCAAAGTGTTTAATCGTAAGTAAATATTTGTATGTAGAAGAACAGGAAAGGGCCTTAGGGACAGATATTGGAGTTTTGGCAGCAGCACAGATGTGAAAAGTAAACAGTGAGAAAAGGTATGTGTCGTTAAGAGAGAGAAGTTCCATGTGGCTAGTAAGAAAGCCTAGCAGGAGCTGAGATTGAAAAGGATCTCTCAGGGTAGGTCATAAAAATCTTGGGATGCTAAGATCCATTCTAAGTTTTACTCTGTGGAACAAGAAGGGTCCACGATGAACTTAAAGTTAAGGCGAACAACACAGTCAGATTTATGAGATAAAATGTTTGTGAATTTCTTAATGGAATAGACTGTTATTGTGCTTTGGAAATTCCTGTATTACCAGGATGTAGAACAGATTCAAACAAATAGCATATGCTTAATTACTATCTGTTGACTTGAATGCTTAGTCAACAGGCTGCTGCAAGAGTCTAGGGGTGGAGATGCAGAATAATGCTGGAGTTGGGATATATTTTACCATTGATTCCTCTTTTGGATATTGACATTCCCATAACTTTTTCCTCCTTTTCCTGAAGGCTAGGAAATTCAGAGTTATACAATATATGTAGTCCTCACAGTTGGCATGCATGCTTCTTCCTTTTTATGGCTTTTATTTTCTGTTTCAATTGTATTGATGTTGTCTTTTGTTGCTTTTATCCTAAGCAACCTCAAACGTTTCAGAAATATGTTGAGTGTAAATGAACTCATATTTATCTGAAAACTATTTAGGTTAACACTGCTTATGTATTTCAGGCTTATTCACATGGAAATGACCTTAAAAGGTCCTCACAGCCACAGGCTCACCCTCAATGATGCACCCCCTTGAAGAAGCTTGCAGCCCACTCAGGCAGGCTGCCAGTCTTACATTTGGAACCTCAATGGCAAAATCAATTCTCCTTGTTATGTCCACTTGTCTTTTTATTTTTTTGTGGTTTCAGAAATATTCAAGTATTGAGTTGTCATGTGTAGGGATAATTTCTAAATGCAGCATTAAAAAAAGGATATACGTATCAGTTAAACTCTGTGGCCTTCTGGGATTTCTTCCCGACTTTAAGAATCTAAATATCAAAGGCAATCCATGAACAATTTCAGTCTACACCATGAACTATAATCACGTAAAAACTTCAATTATCAACACTTATGATCTGAACTTGCTTTTGGGTAGGATAGAAATAATGGATAATGACGTCAAGAGTTATTAGGCATTGTTGAAGTCACCTCAGTATGCTGGTACGCTTGAGAATCATAGCTACGCAGGAGTCTATGGCAAGTTGAAATAAGTGACAGCTTTGAAATCAGAAAATATGGTCCTTTCAACACCACCTTTGCAACTCATTCACAGTATGATTGGGAAAGTCATGCAATCTCCCCAAAATCTTCTTTCTCATGTGTAAGACGAAATTATTCCCTTATAGAACTATAAAAACTGAAAAAATGTATATATAAGTATCTCAATACAGTATAGTTTATAAAACTGCATTTTACATGGATTTAAGTGATTATAGAAATTCTGGTTATGGGACATTGCATTTAACAGTCAGTAAATTTATTGCAAAATTAGTATTTTCATTCTGAGAGAGACATATTTTATAACTCTATGCCCACTATTCATCTCTCCTGTATTAAACTTGGCTGACAAAGGTAAATTTTTTAAAAAATGTTAAGTTTGAAGATCAACTATTTCCTAAATGGGATAATTTAATGATAAAACTGAGTTAGTTCTAATCTAACATTAAAGGAAGAAACATGTACGGTTATGCTTTGGATGGAACAAATATTTGTTACTCACAACTGAAATTCACGTCAGCTTTAGCACAATAAAATTTAATAATGTATTAATCCCTCAGAGCACTCTGCTGAGGAGTGAAAATCTTATCAAAGGATCAGTTCAAAGTAGCTTAACTTCTAGCTTTTCATGACTTAAAATTGCCTTATCTAATAAATGCTAGAGAAGTTCTCCAGTTTTAATAAGTAAAAATAAAATATGTATATACATTATTTACAGATTATAATTATCAAGGGCTTCTGTCATATATTACTTTTAATTTTCAATTAATTCTAGTTTCTTAATGTAAATTTTTCAGTGTTTTAAAATAGAATGAACAATGTTATGATTATTTATTTATTTTTGTCATGATTATTTTAATAATTTTATTTTATTACTGAATTGGTCTTGTTTTTGACAAAGTAAGGATTTGCCATATTTTGTCTATTATTTCTCTTTATTTCCAAATTATTTTTATGAGGCTGAAATCACACAGGGGAGGTATGTTTTTGGTGACAGAATCTTGTATATATTTAAAGTCACAAAACCAAACACCAGTTATGTAAAGTCCCATGGCTTAGCACCGCAGACCTAGACACACATGAACAACACTCATATTTGTTACGAATGTTCTCTATTTACCTACCCAACTCTTATATGAAGAAGCTAGTGTTGAATTTCTGTTTTCTCTATATGTGATGTGAAAGCTCTAAAACATTTGATCTACAATGATTTCTGTGTCTGATAAGTAATAATTCACTAGGAGGTCATTTAATATAACTCAGACCACATAGGAGAACAAGCGTATTGACTGCTTTTTGTTAAATCTCACAGTGTTTAGGCTTTCTAACACACAGCATGAGTTAACTGAAAGAGCCTTAATAATGACTGCATATTGGAAAGAAAGATTCCTATTTTCTTTCTATAAATGTTAAGATAGTCTAAGAATCAATGCATCCAAAATGTTATTTAATACATGGAAATGTTTACTAGGAAAAAATGGATAAAGATTGGAATCTGTTCTGTTGATTATTCACATGTTTTATGGGCAAAGAGAAAAATGTGTGCTGTCAGATTTGCAGAGCAAAACGATTTCTAATTATAATAGGTTTCAAAATATAATGAACACATATAAATTTCCATTGTTTAGACTTCTAAATCACTTCATTGTAACTTAAAATTTAACTAATTATATTGGAAAATTTAACTAATTATATAAAAAACGTGGTAATTGTTTTTCTCTCTAACTTGGTTATTTACTTGCTGCTGTATGTTGAGAATCTAATCATGTTTTTCTGTTTTCCTCTGTTATATTTTTAACCCTGGTTTGAACCCCAAGAGACAAAAAGGCATCCAAGTATTGGTTCTATCATAGTACTAGTTTCCTGACAAAGCTGGATAGCACTATTAAAGATGACAGTTGTGTCTCTGACCTACCACCTTTAATTCACGATAACCAGGCTCACTGCATTCCATTTACCCTCAAGTTGAAGGTAGAAAGGCTGGAAAATGCACTGACCTCATAATTCATCTCACCTCTGCTGTACAAACTGCCCAAGACGATGGCTTGTTCAGGAAGAGGAAGTTGTCCTGCCTAGAGACTAAAAGCATAGGGGCTGTTATATCTGAAGACTGTCAAGTCTAGGAGGAACTGAAGAAAACAAGAGTGTATGGCACATGTAAGCACTGACCTGTATCATAAAGGAATGGAGGGCAATGAATACCACAATCTCATAATTTTACCTGCCTTTGTGGAGGGATAAATATTAACATGGACAATGAATTGGATGCTGAAAAAATAGTACTCCATTTTTTCTCATGTTCCTCAACAACTAATGAGGAGAGGAGCCAAGTATCCTAGAATATGGAGTGAAACTGGAGTAGCAGATAGAAGCAAAATGACACTCCCACCATACTCTGACTCTCTTCTTGTCTCTATCTGAATAAGCATGCTAATAAAACAAGATATACACACACACACACACACACACACATATATATATATATATAATGTATACATATAGTATATATAGTAGCATGCATGTGATTCAAAACTATATATACATTCTGTATACACATATTATATATATATAGTAAATATATGTTTGCCATTTGGGTATAGAAAACAAGAAGCTATTCATTTAATTTCTGCAAATATGAGGTTGAGGAATATAATATTAGAATTTGTTTATTGTTCAACAGGTTTTATCTTCTAATTTTGTTTCACATTTAGAAATATCTCCTTCTTTGCAAACCTGACAAACCTGAATGTATCAAAATTATATTCAGCTTCAACAAGAACACTGCCTTCTTTTCTTGTGATTTCTACCTTGCTTCATACAACAAGTGAAAGGCTGAATTCACAGCTGGTCTATTAGTTACTACGTCAATTCAATTAAAACTTAGTTCTTCCCCCTTAATATGGAAAAATCCTTAGAATTTTATAAAAATCTGATACTGCAAATATTATCATAAAAATTTCAGTTAAATTAAACATTTTTGTGGTAAAGTGGTACTGACAACCATCATCTTATTATCATAATATATTTGACAATAAATCCACCTCTAAAGGATTTTTCAACAGAAATAATATAAAATTGTTGTTTAAGCAGAATACCCATTTAAAAGCTGAGGAGAGAAGAAAATGAAGTCTTCATGGCTTTTATATAATCAGGATGAAGCAATAATTTAAGTAACACAAAAGTATTTATAAAAATTTGTAGGTAGTTTTAAAAATTGTCCATTTCCTATACATGCATAATGTAACATAGAAGGGGCCATCCATCATATAAGGTATCTTTGAAAGCTGAAGAGGGAACAAAGAGCATATTTTTTTCTTTCTATTTTTTATTACACTTTAAGTTCTGGGGTACATGTGCAGATAATGCAGGATTGTAACATAGGTGTACACATGCCATGGTGGTTTGCTTCATCCATCCCCGTCATCTACATTAGGTATTTCTCCTAATGTTATCCCTCCCCAATTATCCCACCTCCTGATATCCCTCCTCTAACCATCCCAACCCACAAGAGGCCCCAGTGTGTGATGTTCCTTTCCCTGTGTTCATGTGTTCTCACTATTCAGTATCCACCTATGAGTAAGAATATACAGTGTTTGGTTTTCTATTCTTGTATCAGTTTCCTGAAAATGATGGTTTCCAGATTCATCCATGTCCCTGCAAAGGACATGAACTCATCCTTTTTTATGGCTGCATAGTATTCCATGGTGTATATGTGCCATATTTTCTCTGTCCAGTCTATTGTCCATGGGCATTTGGGTTGGTTCCAAGTCTTTGCTATTGTGAACAATGCCACAATAAACACATGAGTGCATGTGTTTTTATAATAGAATGATTTAAAATTCTTTGGGATATATACCCAGTAAAGGGCTTGCTGAGTCAAATGGTACTTCTATTTCTAGATCCTTGAGGAATTGCCATACAATAGTTGAACTAATTTACACTCCCACCAACAGTGTAAAAGCATTCCATTTCCTCCACATCCTCTCCAGCATCGGTTGTCTCCAG
>CAUYQU010061104.1:0-34313 GCA_963574635.1 Cheracebus regulus | reverse complement strand
TGTTAAAGTCTCCCACTATTATTGTGTGGGAGTCTAAGTCTCTTTGTAAGTCATTAAGAACTTGCCCTCTGTATCTGGGTGCTCCTGTAATGGGTGCGTATATATTTAGGATCATTAGCTCTTCTTGTTGCAGTGATCCTTTCACCACCATGTAATGTCCCTTTTTGTTTCTTGTGTTCTTTGTTGTTTTAAAGTCTGTTTTTATCAGAGACGAAAATTGCAGCTTCTGGTAATGCTAGCTGGCTGTTTTGCCCACTAGTTGATGTAGATTCTTCATTATGGTGATGCTCTTTACCTTTTGGTATGTTTTTGGAACGGCTGATACTGGTTGTCCCCGTCTATGTGTAGTGCTTCTTTCAGAAGCTCTTGTAAAGCCGGCCTGGTGGTGATGAAATCTCTGAGTACTTGCTTGTTCGCAAAAAAAATTTATTTTTCCTTCACTTATGAAGCTTAGCTTGGCCGGATATGAAATTCTAGGTTGAAAGTTCTTTTAAGGATGTTCAATGTTGGCCCCCACTCTCTTCTGGCTTAGGACACTATCTAGATGAAATTGTGGCTTATACTATAGAAATTTCTCTAGGGAAAATTTTTGAAAGCTCATATACCTAGTGCACTTATTTCAGACAATTGTAATATAAAATTCTTGAACAGCTAAATGTGACAACTTAGAGTTTTCTTATAGACAAATTGTTATATATACTGTACATATTCATTTCAGACTATATAATAATTTACAAATATTATTTAACTTTTATAATAAATATTAGTGATAAAACACACTCACCTTTACAATAATCACTAGCCCCAAGCTTTTCCGAAATTAATCCACCTTGACTTCTTTTTAAACACAGGGTCTCGCTCTGTCACCCAAGCTGGAATGCAGTGAGGCAGTCTCAGCTGACTGCAACCTCCACCTCTCAGGTTCAAGTGATTTTCCTGCCTCAGCTTCCTGAGTAGCTCATTAAGGTGATTCTCTCATACGTAAAAAGAGATTGCATAGAGGGATGTGTAATTTATGAATTCCAAGGTCTCCTCATTAAGATGTTTTAGCCTTGATTGTAGTCCTTACTCTACAAGTAACTACAGAAACTTGGATAAGTCTTTAACTTTTTTGCCCTCAATCTCTTCATCTAAAACAGTAGTCTGTGTGTGTGATACATGAAAGCACTCCAGGAGTCACTTGAGTGTGGATAGTTTTAAGCAAAGCAATGTCTGATTCTTAACCTCCTTAAGTTTTGGTTTCTGAGGTTGATCTGCCTGGAACGGGGACTGCTGTCAAGGCATTACGCAAACTTTCTTTCCATCTCCCCTTTTACAATTGTTCTTTTCCCATTTTGAAAGAAAAAGCAGAGATCTCACCAATCTCCAATTTTGGTATGATTCATTGCCCTGAGGATTAAAAAAATATCTGAAGTCACCAAAGTTTCAATATGAAATACTAGAATCAGCAAAGCCTTTTTTACAGTACCATCAACTCAAAATAGACTTCCCATCTCACATCCTTTTTCATTTTAAATATTTCATTCAGAGGCAAATGTGGCATTAGAAACATTAGCCTATGTTGGCGTATTTCGAATTCAGGTATACATAGAGTAGGGTTTGGGGTGGGGTGTGTAGATGTTGGGAATGTTGACGCTCTTCTAACTACCTCACTTCCTTTCTTATCTATCGTCAAATAACTCATCACACCTGAAGGAGGATCTCAGGAGAACAAAGCACAGGACTCTCAGGTAAAAGGCACTAAATGGAGCAGCACTGTGCTTTATCCAAGCAAGAGTCCACAATTCATTTATTCATCTATCAGTCTAGCTATCCCTCTAGCTATTGATCAGTTGATCTATCCATCTATATTTAGAAGTGGAATATTCAGATTCATAAGTAGCATAGTAAAAAATACCAATCTGCTATGAAATGAGAAATGAGTACTCTCTTCATTTTTATCATTCTTAACAATGCAAAGCTTAGTGAACATTTCTGCCTATATAGTTTATCTATGACTTAATTTGGCATTATTTCAGAGAATAGGCTAAAAGTTTGTTTAACTATACTAGATCAACATTATACCTTTGAATAAAAGGAACATATATCAAAGTAAATGATTTGTATTTTCCTGAACAAATACTCAGACTTGGAGAAGAATGTTTTTATAGTTCCCCCCGAGAAAGTAATTGAACATTACATATCTATGTTTTGTTTGAACTTGGGAACAAATCTTCTATTTTCTCTCCTGCGCCATCCACTTTTCTGTTCATGTATTCATCTCTGCCATGTACTTATTTGGTTTAGATTGAATTAATGGAGTCCCACTGTGAATTCCATGCTAAAAAATGCACTCAACAATCACCATTCATGCTTCACTTACAAGCTTGCACTCACTAGTTGCCAAATACTATCCTTTTCTTTTGGCTTGTAATTTCCACAAAATAAATTGACTGTACTCTTTGAAACAGAATATGCTCTTCTGTATAGATTAAGAACAAATGTTCTTCAATGTCCAATGTTGTTCATATATATATATATATATATATATATATATATATATATATATAATTGCACTTTAGGTTCTGGGGTACATGTGCAGAACATGCAGGATTGTTGCATAAGTACCTCCATAGCAATGTGGTTTGCTGCCTCCATCCCCACCCTCGTCACCTATATCTGTCATTTCTCCCCATGTTATCCCTCCCCGACCTCCCTATCCCCCACCGTCCCTCCCCTATGCCCCCCCAACCAGACCCCAGTGTGTGATGCTCCCCTCCTTGTGTCCATGTGTTCTCATTGTTCAACACCCGCCTATGAGTGAGAACATGCGTTGTTTGATTTTTCCATTCTTGTGTCAGTTTGCTGAGAATGATGGTTTCCAGGTTCATCCATGTCCCTACAAAGGACACAAACTCATCAAGGTACTAAAAAAATAACTGTGAGAACCAAAATTCATCACATGGCATAAGTCTTCAGAGCCAATGAAAAATATCTTAAAATGAAGAATATTCAATCTATGAGGTGGATTTATATCAATTTCACCAAATTTTAGCTGTACAAATAAAATGTCTTTACATAAAAAATAGCAAGTTTAATTAATTGTCACTTGTGAGTCCTGCAAAACTTTTTACTTTGTTATAATGCCCAGAATTTAAATAATGTGATCAATTTAACGAAAGGGTAAGAAAGCCTTTTGCAAGACAGTTGGTAATTAGCTTCTGGTTGTTTACATTTAACAAAATTGAAGAACTTAAGACCTAATGTATCATTAAAAATTATTGATTATAAGTGTATCATTTTTGGTATATGAATCAAAATGACTTGAAATAATTTAAATATATTGATATAAAACTTCAATTCTGCTGTATTTATTTGTATAAAAGTTTTATTTATTTAAATAGAAGTTCACCTACATCTATTAAAATGAAAAATAAGAATAAAATGAATATCAAATTCTGTTCAACTCTGGCAACGAGTAATACTTATTGATGAATATATTAACTAAAAATAATACTGAACATTCACACTGAGATGCACTTCTAATAAAAGTTTACTTTTTATGCTAAATAAATCTTTTTTTTTTTTGAGATGGAGTCTCACTCTGTCACCCAGACTGGTGTGCAATGTCACGATCTCAGTCACTGCCACTTCTGCCTCCCAGGTTCAAGCAGTTCTCCTGCCTCAGCCTCCTAAATATCTGGGATTACTACAGGTACGCACCACCACTCCTGGCTTATTTTTTTATTTTTAGTATAGAGGGGATTTTACCATGTTGGCCAGGGTGGTCTCGAACTCCTGACCTCAGGTGATCCATCCACCTCAGCCCCCCAAAAGTGCTCTGATTGATTACAGGTGTGAGCCACAGCACCTGGCCTTGCTAAGTAATTCTTTATAAAATTATAAATATACGTATTATTTTGATCAACTATGTATCTATTACAATTGTTATGGTAATTCAATCCAGATTGTAAACACTTAATCCAAAACACCCAGGAAACCATCTTAAATTGTAATAATTCTAAATTGTTTTCATCTCAGAGGATAAGAGGCTAATAAATAAACAATTTTCAAGCATAAAATATAGTGCATTCAGATAAAATTATGTAAGGAAAGTTGATTAAAAATATAAATTGACACAATAGCGAAGACTTGGAACCAACTCAAATGCCCATCAATGATAGACTAGATAGAGAAAATGTGGCACATATATACCATAGAATACTATGCAGCCAGAAAAAAGAATGAATTCATGTCTTTTGCAGGGACATGGATGAAGCTGGAAACCATCATTCTCAGCAAACTAACACAGGAACAGTAAACCAAACACCACATGTTCTCACTCATAAGTGAGAGTTGAACAATGAGAACACATGGACACAGGGAAGGGAACATCACACATCAGGGCCTGTTGGGGGTTGGGGGGCAAAGGGAGGAACAGCATTAAAAGAAATACCTAATGTAGATGACAGGTTGATGGGTGAAGCAGCAAACCACCATGGCACATTAAAAGCTATGTAACAAATCTGCACGTTCTGCACATGTATCCCAGAACCTAAAGTAGTGTGTGTGTGTGTGTGTGTGTGTGTGTGTGTGTGTGTGTGTGTAAGGAAAAAAGGAACAATGTTAACATTTCTGCTGTTATAAAAGAGTTTGTTTCAACAGATGATTTGGATATCAAATCACTATCATATTTACACACTTTTAAAATAAGAGTCTTACTTGCATTCATACATTCATTGCAGCAGTATTCACAATAAAAGAGACATGGAATCAAACCAGGTGCCCATAAACAGTAAACTGGATGAAGAAAATGTGATGCATATATACCATGGAAGACTACACAGCCATAAAAAGGAACGTAATCATGTCCATTACAGCAACATAGGTGCACCTGAAGGCCACTATCTTAAGCAAACTAATTGAAAAACAGAAAACCAAGCATTGCATGTTCTCAATTATAAGTGGGAGCTAAACACTGGGTATACATAAACACAAAGATGGGAACCATACACACTGAAGAACACAAGATGGGAGAGGGAGGGGTGTAGGCAAAGGTTGAAAAACGACCTATTAGGTACTATACTCTCTACCTGGATAACTGGTTCAGTCATATTCCAAACCTCAGCATCATGCAATATACCTTTGTAACAAAACTGTACAACCTCTGAATCTAAAATACAAGCTGAAAAAGAAAAACTTAAACTGAGGCATAATTCAATACATAAGCAAATAAACTAAAAATAAAAATAAGAGTTGTAAAGTAAAAATTTTGTTTTTAAATTTTATTATATGTAATAGTCCTCAAAAATATGTAAAGTCAGAAATGAAAATTTAAAACGTTAATTAGCTTTAAAATATGCAATGGTAGCCTGTGTTTTTTCTAATTCTTTTTGGAAAGAAACGAGGAGAAATTTGCACAATAGTAACATAGAAGATGGGGATAATAACATGATGCCTATCTTCTTCAAATGGCTTCACCAGTGGCATAAAATGGGAAATGAAAGATACTACGTGAGATATTATGATGTCTACAATATCTCATATTGGGTGTTTTTTTTAATTTGTGTTATACCTAATATGATATAGAGCAATACTATCTACAGGGAAGTAATGCATTTATTGTGGGTGGCAATAACTAAAACTTGACTCACATAACTTCTGTATTTGAGTTGGTTCTAAACCAGATCTTACTGGAATCGAATTGCCTTCATTTCAAGAAATATTTCATTTATAGCATTTTTCTCAGGAAAACTTAGGTTTAAATTACCCTACATTTTTATCTCCTATACACCAAATGGATGTATCTAGAATTGGTTTTATGTATTAAAAATTGAAGTATTGGACTACATGAAATTTAAAATCAGATTTAATGTCTTCTGAATCAAGAAATATAAACTTTAAAGTAATTTTAAATAAAATGAGAAAAGATAGGAGACAGAGAAAACCTCATTTTGAATGAAAATGTAATTTCTCCAAGTCCTAGCTTAGTTATTCACTTTGACAGATTCCTTTACATGAATAAATATTTTTTGTGCACCAAAAAGTATGCCACATGACAGCAGGTAGCACATTAGGCATGACAATTAGACCTTGGATATATGAGGAAAATATTATCAAACTATTAAACACCATTTGATTTTTTTATTTACACCCATTCTGTTAAATCTTTCATGTCACAAATTGGGTCTTAATTTTTATTCTTTGACAATATAGACAGCCATATGTTCATTTGCTTTGATTGTATTAAATTAATACTGAATGATTATAATTCTACCATTACCATCTTTTCAAGACTACAAGATCTCCATCATTGCTATGCTATGTTCTCCTCAATTTCAATTCCAATTTTAAAATAGAATACAATCAATATGACTGCATCTTTAGGATATGTGTGGAGTAGTATTGGGTTTCAATTCCCTTCTTCAACAAACTATAAAATGAAATAGCACAGCATTATTCCTGCAAACATGTATTCTTCTGCAGTCATTCTGCAGTTCTCAATCTAGTCAATGTCAGAGTATTTAATATGACCCATTTTTCATAGAGAATAGTAGTCCCATTTACACTGTTGAGATTGATAGCACAGTATGCTATCAATCCCAAAAGCTCTGATGCGGGCCATGGACCTCTACCAAAAGATTCCTTTCTGCGCTATCAATCTCACTGCTTCCCACTGTCTCTGAGCCCTAAATCAGACTGCTTGATACCTCTGCAGTTTTGTATTCCTGCATCAGCAGTCTGCCTAAGCACAACCATCACTCACTAGCACTGTTAACTGCACTTGTTACAAACACCAAACCACTTTCTTCATCCTAAGGCCAAGTGTGAAATTCCTGCTACATTATACCACTTATGAATCTCTCGACAAGAAGAAAGAATTCATTTTGTCTTCTGGATTTTGAATAATTGGAAATTAATAGGATTATTATTTTATTATTTATTTTGGTAATTGGGCTCTTGAACATAACAGGTAGCCCAAGAGTGATGCAAGTCTCCTTCAAAAAGTAAAATTTAAAAAGATTCAACAGTAAATATGTACTTTGTTCTCTATCTAGAAGTAGTAGTGTTTCACTCTAACTGCTAAGTGTTCTATTGAATGAAACTTTTAAGTCTGATTTAATCATTCTCTCTATAGTAGAAGCCAATGTGTTTCCACCAAGGGTCAGCTAAAGGTGAGACAACATCAGAGACAGAGTGGCTAAAAAAGAAAGGCAAGATCTGGCTGTAATGGCTGAAGCATGTTTAATCCCATTTTTATTTTCTATCCTCACAAATCAATTTTGCCTCGGTTCACTTGAGAGTCATTTCTGCTCATGTTTTGTTGGACAAAGCAAGTCCTATGGTCATGTATTGCTTCAAACTGCAAACCACTTATGTACATGAAAGACAAAGGGAACTGGAACCCAAAAATTATCACACAGGTTATTTTGAAAATTTTCTTGAATAAATGTAAAGCAACTAGTACTACTTATATTATGTAAGAATTGGTCACCCTGTCTCTATAAAATTTTGACAATTAGCTGGGTCCAGTGGCTCATCCTTGTAGTCCCAGCTAGTCAGGAGGCTGAGGGTGGAGGATTGCTTGAGCGTGGGAGGTCAAGCCTGCAGTAAAACATGATCATGCCACTGCATTCCAGCCTGGGCTACAGAACAAGACCCCATTTCTGCAAGAAGCCTCAGACTTCTATACTATGGGGCCGATTGTTGAAGGTATTAATTGTAACTCATATCATTGTCAGATGCACATATATAAAATCTTCACCATATTCTACCCTAAAAACGTCTAGCTTTTTGCTTTTTATGGTAGAAGGTAAATCTGAAGGGGCATAGCATAAGCTGATTCATGCTAACAGGAATTATTCTTGCATTTACCCCAATGACTAATATGTGTGTAATGGGATATATAGTTCAATTATACATATCCTTATTTTGTTAACTATACCCCATACACATACACATATAATAATGGCCTATAACCTCTAGCACCTTGAAAATCACCCAAATGGCCACTTTTTTTTTTAAAGGTTAATCTCAACTCTTCTTTATCACATACTCTTTATTTCAAATAAAATAATAGCTAACACTCTTTGTAGTATTTTTCTCTTTCCCACTCACCTGTCCTGGATTCCATATGTTTAGGACTTCATCTAGGACTTTTTGCTCTGCCTGAAAACTAGGTACTCTATCCATATCAATATTATGACTCTCTTTTGTTATCATATATTTGTCTTTGTCAGGGATATTGTGGAAAAGAGCTCCTTAATACTGAGACATGCATGTGTGGAATGTGTGCTTAAGCAGAATTAGGAATACTTCCCTTATTCATAATGCTTGGGATCAGATGTCAGATTTCTTTTTTTTAGTTTTCTAATTTCCTTTTTTTTAGTTTTCTAATTTTAGAACGTTTGCCTATTGTATTAGGCAATACATGTTTTCATGCTGCTGATAAAGACATACCCAAGACTGGGCAACTTACAAAAGAAAGACGTTTATTGGGTTCCACATGGCTGGGTAGGCCTCATAATCACGGCAGAAGGTAAAAGGCACATCTCACATGGTGGCAGACAAGAGAAGAGAGCTTGTGCAGAAAAACTCCCCTTTTTAAAACTATCAGATCTACAGACTTATTCACTATCATGAGAACAGCACAGGAAAGACCCAACCCCACAATTCAATCATCTCCTACTGGGTTCCTCCTATAACATGTGGGAATTGTGCGAGTTATAATTCAAGATGAGATTTGGGTGAGAACACAGCCAAACCATATCATTCTGCCCCAGCCCCTCCCAAATCTCATGTCCTCACATTTCAAAACAAACCATGCCTTCCCAACAGTCCCCCAAAGTCTTAATTCACTTCAGGATTAACTGAAAAGTCCATAGTCCAATGTTTTATCTGAGATAAGACAAGTCCCTTCTACCTATGAGTCTGCAAACTCAAAAGCAAGTTAGTTACTTCCTAGAAACATGGAGGTACAGGCATTGAGTAAATACATCTGTTCCAAATGGCAGAAATTGGCCAAAATGAAGGTCTACAGGCCCCATGGAAGTCCAAAATCCAGCAGGGCAGTCATATCTTAAAGTTCCAAAATGATCTCCTTTGACTCCATATCTCACATCTGGGTCACCCATAGCCTCAGAGCTGCTGAGGCTATGAGTGGGCTTCCACAGCCTCAGGCAGCTCTTCCCCTCCTGGCTGCTTTTATAGGCTGGCATTGAGTATCTGCAGCTTTTCCAGGTGCATGGTGCAAGCTGTCAGTGGCTCTACCATTCTGAGGTCCAGAGGATGGTGGCCCTCTTCTCAAAGCTCTAGTAGATGGTACCCCAGTATGCACTCTGTGTGGGAGTTTCGACCCCACATTTCCCTTCCACACTGCCCTAGCAGAGGTTCTCCATGAGGGCCTCACTCCTGCAGCAAACTTCTGCCTGGGCATTTCCATAAATCCTCTGAAATCTAGGCAGAGGTTCTCAAACCTCAGTTCTTGACTTCTGTGCACTCACAGGCTCAACACCATGTAGAAGTTACCAAGGCTTGGGGCTTCCACCCTCCGAAGCAAAAGCCTACACTTACCTTGCTCCTTTCAGTCACTGCTGGAGTGGCTGGGACACAGGGCAGCAAGACCCTAGACTGCATACAGCAGAGGGACCTTGGGCCTGGCACACCAAACCGTTTCTTCCTCTGAGAGCTCTGGGCCTGTGATGGGAGGGCCTGCCACAAAGGTCTCTGACACACCCTGGAGGCATTTTCCCCATTGTCTTGGGGATTAACATTCAGCTCCTTTTTACTTATGCAAATTTCTGCAGCCAGCTTGAATTTCTTCTCAGAAAATGAGATTTTCTTCTTTATCACATTGTCAGGCTGCAAATTTTCCAAATTTTATGCTCTGTTTCTCTTTTAATACTGAAGATCTTTAACAGCATCCAAGTCACCTCCTGAATGCTTTGTTCCTTAGAAATTTCTTTCACCAGATACCCTAAATCATCTCTCTCTAGCTCAAAGTTCCACAAATCTCTAGGGCAGGGACAAAATGCCACCAGTCTCTTTGCTAAAATGTAACAAGAGTCACCTTTGCTCCAGTTCCCAACAAGTTCCTAATCTCCATCTGAGACCATGTCAGCCTGAACCTTATTGCCCATATTACAGTCAGCATTTTGAACAAAGTCATTCAACAAGTCTCTAGGAAGCTCCAAACTTTCCCACATTTTTCTGTCTTCTTCTGAGCCCTTCAAACTGCTCCAACCTCTACCTGTTACCCAGTTCCAAAGTTGCTTCCACATTTTTTAGTATCTTTCCAGCAGCATCCCTCTCTACTGTATTAGTCCATCTTCACAGTGCTGAAAAAGACACACCTGACACTGGGCAATTACAAAAGAAAGACACTTATTGGACTTACAGTTCCACATGGCTAGGGAGGCCTCACAATCATGGTGGAAGGTGAAAGGCATGTCTCACATGATGGCAGACAAGAGAAGAGAGCGTGTGCAGGAAAACTCCCCTTTTAAAACCATCAGATGTCATGAGGCTCATTTACTATCATGAGAACAGCACAGGAAAGACCCACTCTCATAGTTCAATCACCTCCTACCAAGTTCCTCCCACAACATGTGGGAATGGTGGGAGTTACTATTCAAGATGAGTTTTGGGTGAGGACACGGCCAAACCAGATCACCTGTACATAATGAGATATCTTAAGAACGGGACCCAAGTCTAAACATGAAGTTCATTTATGTTTCATATGCATGTCATACACATAGCCTGGAGGTAATTTACAGGATATTTTAAATAATTTTGTGTTTGAAACAAAGTTGTGAGGTGTTTTAACTGCAACCCATCACATGAGGCCAGGTGTGGAATTTTCCACTTGTGGCATCATGTCAATGCTCAAAAAATTTTGGGTTTTGAAGCACTTCAGATTTCATATTTTCAGAAATAGGGATACTCAACCTGTACAAGTTTCTGAACTAGATTGTTTCACCAATATGGCTATAGCCTTGACAATTTATAACTTCTGGGCTTAAGTTTTATATTCTGAAAAATAAATGAGCAGACTTCATGGTATCATCATAACTTCATACATGTTGTGTTCTCTCTGTAGGATACTCCTTAACCTCTCCCCATTTTCACATATTTACTGTTGACATATTTTTTAAAGCCTCCCCTCAGGTAGTACTTCCTACAAAAAGCCTCTTTACTGCCAAGCCAAAAAATATTATATGCCACTTCCTAGGCCTCACATAATGACTATATAGGTTCACCATTTTACTTAAAACATTGTTATTCCTTGTTTTATATGTGCATATTTATGTATGTAAATGTAATGGAATTCCCACCACACCATTACAGTGTAAACTTCACTGTCCATATGTGAAGAGACAAGTCCATATCTAATTCTTCTTTGAGATGCTTAAAAACAGTTAGGCACTAAATAAATAAATGTAGAAAATACAAATAAATGGCATAATGAGTGAAGTAGCTGTTCTTGCCAAAATTCCTTTTAACTCAAAATTCGTATTATATTATTCAAAATAATGTAAATGAGGGACATAGATATTGGAAGAATTTGCTACATTGCAAATCACTACAACTGGGAAGCTACAACCAACCCCTTCAGGCTCTAATTCTTGAGTTCTCATTGTCCCTGTTCTCTTCTTGCTCCAATTTGCTATAAAATCAACTGGAGTTTTGGTAAAATATATGGCTCCTCTCTTTCTAATCCACTCTCTGCAGTATTTCAGCAAGGACTCAGTTCACCTTCCTCAATCAGAGAATGTTTGTTTCTGCTCATCAGTTAAGCAGGCAGACCACAGACTCTCAGACAAAAGCCAGAGAGTTAGACTGACAGGGAGGGTGGGTCTAGTGGTTATGGGAGAATTCCATTAGGAATCTAAATATTTTATTGTTGCTATCTCAGATAGATATTAGAGAAAAGAGTTTGGGAGGCATATAGTGACTCTCCCATCAAGAATGAATTCATCTTCTATTCATAAAATGTTTTATATAGGCAAACTTATTGATCTTTCATTGCCTATACATCGTTTTCTTATCTCTCATGATCATTCCTCTACCTATTTGGTACTTAACCCTGTTTTGTGTTGTTATGTAACTTGGCAGGTGTTTAAACCTAATCTCTTTCAACAATACTATACCATTTTAGAGAGAAGTCACTGTATCTTGTACCTATTTGAATCACCCTAACAAGATACTTAATAACTGTTAAATGGTTAATAGTAGATCAATTATTTCAGCCACTAGCATAAGAAACACCATCTTATTTTTACAATGATCTAAATTTATAAAGTCATATATCCTATATCAATAGCATATGTTAAAATCTTTTGAAAACTCTCACATTTATAAGCTGATTTTATTCACATAACCTTTCTGAGTTAGACAGCATATAGAAAATTATCACCTTTCAAATGAAGAATTTGCCCCCTAAAAATTAAGATTCTAACCCTCATAAGAAGGCCCAGGCTGGATTCAGTCTCCAGACTACTATTATTCCATTGCTCTTTCCAGAATAACACATCAAATTTAGGTTCCCAATATATAGTTCCTTGCATACACTTCTACCACATAAAAATGGACTGTTAGCCTGGAATATAAAATAATTCTATAACTTCATAACCTTTTCTGAGCCAGATTACTAAAAGTCAGAAATTTCCCTCCAAAGGAAAAAAATGAGTACTAATTCTGCAACTCTTCTCTTAGATTGTTAGTTGGGTTATAAGAGGCCTGTGACACTGCTTAGTATATTTTGCTATTTGCTCAGAAGCACTGGAAAAAAAAAATCATATAAGCTCCAGAGTACATAGTCTTATATTTGGCTCTGGAATATAAAGACCAGATTAGAAAATATAAATTCAATTTCATCTCTACCTCTAAAAGATTAAAACAGAAAACAAATCCAAATCCAAAAGATTTTTTAATACGACAGAGGCTTCTTAACTGCCTGATCCACATAGATTGAATTTATTTAGCGAATACACGAATTCATCTATCAGAAATGTAGTCATTCATTTATTCAGATAGACATCATTATTCATGCAAAATAAATGGATTCTACTTTAATTGTCTACCAGCAGTGACTATAAAGCAAACTATGTGAGCCTTACAATTGAATCTTTACCACAGACAGAAGTAACAATATAAACCTCCAAAATACAGTTCACTGAGGTCATCGTTTAAGAGCTCATATCCTGTCCAATACTTCAGAATAAATTACATTATGCTTATGATGCTATTAATCACACCATAACTTCTGCACATCCAAAAGAAAAATCATTTCTCTTTATCTCTATCTATAATCCTTACTCAATGAAAATTGCTCAATTATTCTCTGTATTGAAGGCAAATTAAAGAAGGAAGTTAATTGCTTACCTTCGTGATATTTCATTTCTGAAGCCAAAACATTAACATATGCAACAACAATTAAAGAGAAGAGCAGTAAATTACATAAATAAAAGCATGTTTCCGTTTATGGGCTATAAAACAAAGCCTGACTTTTAAAGCTGTTAATATGTATAAATTAAAAGTATAGAAAGGTCACAAAAATTTTAAAAAAAAACAGTTCTTAGAAGGAAAATAAAACAAAGAATCTTCATCACATTCATGATGGTTGGATGTCATTTATCACAAGGCATTTTTTAAAATGTAGTGAGTTTAAAACTTGAAATTCAGCCAAAGAGCTTATGTAAAGTTGATGCTAAATTAACAGAGTCAGTAATCTCTGCTTTCAGAAGTATTTAGGTAAAGTTTTTGTTTACATTGATTATTAAGATCTAAAATTCATATTTATACACATTTATATAGAGACTTTTTCATTTCCTGGCAAGTGAATGGGCCAAAATTGAACTTGGGAAGATAAAGCTTACATATTTTTTATGCCTTTATTTTTGGAGAATGAAGTGCTTCAAACATTTTAAAGTGACTCCTATATATTATCTTGCTTTCTGTTATTAAATATTAACATTTTAAAGAATTTAAATGTAACTAAATCTTACTGTCCATACTCTTATTCTCATGGTATATGTGTGCATGTAGCCTCAGTTTCCTAAAGAAGATGATCATCATGGAGAAATGCTGAATTTATGGGTCTAAAAGTCTAGATGTTGGTTTGGTTCTCTAACACATAAAACTTTGTACTGGGAAGAAAATCAATCAATTATAGTTTCTCATTTATGGAATGAGAACAATAATAGCTTCCCTATTTAACTCAGAAATTTGAGTATCAAATAAATTGTGTAACAAATGATGTAAGTGTAAGAGATTATCTTTTACAAAATGTAAAATCCATTTATCTATTATTTCAAAATGCACTTATTAATAATTTACAATGAACAGACTAACCAAAATAGTCCCTGTCTACAAAAAAGATAAATGGCAGGGTCTGGAAAAATCTCTCTATATCTGGACACAGACTAGGCTGTCAACATCCATCTCCTATCACATCCCTGAGCTAAGCTTACTGTAACATTTCTGTGTGTTTCTCTCTTTTTTATGGATCATTTCAGTCTTTACAGTTTATAAGACTTTGAAGGTGATGACAATAACCTGCTTGCCCCACAAGAGCCATTGGACACAAATTAGGAGCATACTCTTGTTTGCTTGGTGACCGTGAGTGGCTGAGAGACACTTGTGAAATGTGTCCAGATGGGTGGAAGTGCACTCTGTTCTCGGCCTGTCCTCATGCATATTTGATATGCAAATCAAATAATGAGTGTTGCCTCGTCCATTGGCCACCTGATTGGCTGTGGGACAGACAAATGAATCTGATTTAACACCCATAGAGAAGCACAAAGTCCTGCTATTAATAAAATGTAGTGTTTCCAGGTGACTGCCATTGAACATGTCCTGAGGATCCCCTGTTGTTCTCACAAAAAAGAGTGCTAAAATGTATTTTAAAGTTCTGTAATATAGTGACACAACAGATGAAAATGAGTCACATTCTCTGGAAAACACATCTTGATGTTCTAGAAATAGTTTCATTCTTTGGTATCCAAAGGTTTCCAATCATTTCATAGAATAAATCATTGATTCCAGGATGGTGATTTGAAAGGTTAGAGGTATATATGGGCAGAAGTGAGTTATCAAGGGTATGGGTAGGATATAGGCATCCTCTGACAAGTAACCACCGGAATTGAATCCCAGTGACATATGTTGGCAGCAGAAGGAGAGGCAGAAGCAGAATTAGGGGAGGAGGAAAACATAAAAGCTCAAAGGGGACAAGATTTGGATATAATAGAACAAAAGAAAAAAGCACAAACAGAACAAAAGAAGGAAGGATAGATAGCTGGAAAAGAAAAAAACATGAAGAAAAACAGTAAAAGAAGCCACCAACGAGTACCTGCTTTCCCTTGGCATTATTGAGAAAAATAACTGTCCATCATTCTGATTGGTTTCTGCCTGAATCTACTTTCTCACAAAGAGTCATCCGTCTTTTCCTCAAAATGAAAAAACTGTCAATAAAGGTATCTTCCAAAGTTGCTTCCTTTTATTAGACTTAATTTTTTTCCTTGTGCTTTAGCAGATACAATGCAATTAATCACTTCTCTCTACATCAAAAAACAGTTTCTAGCACCACAAGTGCATGCATGGAATTGACTATGCTTCTCTGGGGAGCCATCTCCATGGCTTTGGAATGCTGCTGGCTCAGGTGCACAGCCCCTTTATTCCACTGGATGAGGGCATAAGAGGAACTTAGTTGGATTGCAGTGGGATTATAGTGTGGACACTTGTAATGATCTTCAATTTATTTTTGCCCTGCCAGCCTTTGATGGCTTCCAGCAGGACTATGAATACTTCTTTCTGATCACATAAATATCTGGAGGAGAGTGAGGGGAGTGGGGACTTTGGGCTTCCTGGAAATCACTGTGCACTTCCATATATCATGTAATTTATCCAATGAGAATTGTTTCATTACTAAAGAGAAATGTGAGCCATGACAAAAATTATACTTAATGTTGTTTGACAAGGTTATATTTTTAAGATGTTGGCTCAAATTAGTTTTTCTGCTTTCCTACAGGTGGCTAAAAGGAGAAAGAAAAAAGAAGAATACAGCTTAGTAGTCCCTGCTTTTGCTTTCAAAAGAATATGTGAGTTAAAAGGAGTATGATTATCAGACCTGAGATTTAAAGTTGAGGGAGAGCTTGGTGGGTGAGGAACATGTGGAGGGAGAGATGAATGCTTTTCATGTGATGAATGAGAAATGTCAGTAGGAATGTAAAAGAAGAGGAAAGATAAATGGGTGGTTTGGCTAGCTCCTTGAAAGAGGCTGTGTGCATGAGGGCCATGAGGACAAGAATGAGAAACAACTCAATAAAAGGGCAATGCCGGAGGTATTCTTTCAGCCAATTGAAGCTGACTTACCTCGCACAGCAGTCCCAGTTTTCATGCAGGTGAATGTCTTCCTTGGCCTGCACTCAGGAGCTGCACCACCTGTCCTTCCCATTGACCTTCAGGGCAGAGCTTTTTTCTTAGCCCCAAGTAGCCACCCAAGACAAGTGGTGACCACAATGACCATAATTTGTGGCAATTAGTACCCAAGGCTCTCAGAGTTCCATCTGACTTCTTGTAGGCTGCCTCCCTCCAACACCCATACACACAACTACACAAACACAATATTCCATTTGAGCAATGAGTATAAGAAAGCAAAGTTATGGCCAAGGGCTGTTAATTGGTTGTTGGGGAGGAAAGTCCCTACGCCTGAATTTGGAAATAGGCAGTTGTTAAATGAAAAACCTTAGACAAATTAAACTGAACAGAGTTTAACTGAGCAAAGAACAATTTACAAATCAGCCAGACCCCAAACCAGAATAGGTTCAGAGACTCCAGTGCTACTGCGTGGTGGAAGAAGATTTACAGATGGAAAACAGAAGGTGACATATAGGAAACAGAAGTGATGTACAGAAACAGCTGGATTGGTGACAGTTTCATGTTTGCCTTATTTGAACAAGATGTGAACAGTTGACTGCTGTTGATTGGTCAAAGCTTGATGACTGGCACAAAAGTTGGTTACAGCCTGTTTACATATCCACTTCTATTACAGTTCACAATGCATGGAGAAACCTTTAGGCTAAATTTACAATATGTAAGGAGGTAACTTTAGGCTAAATATAACACAGTGAATCAAACCAGTTCTCAACTCCCCATTTCCAATTTGGAACACTGATTACACACTTGCCCAGGATACTCTGACCTTTGGACTAAGTTTTTCTCATCTAACTCACGTATTTAACAGCTGAGTAACAATTAAATTCAGGTGAATGGAAGATAGAAGGGACATGGAGACCATAGAAGTTTATGTAATATTCTTTAAATATGTGTAATGATTTTTGCATTTTCATTTATATACCTACACAGTTGGGACACACATATATACACACACCCACACTCATACTACACTGGCCTAGATAGCCATTCCTTGCAGGCATTCTTTGCTTTCCATGCAGGTCCTAGTTACACTGAGGGTCTAGGCCCCCATTCAAGACTGTAGGGTCAAACTAATGGCTAGAAGAAGAAAGACATGGTCTTTGTACACAATTATTTAATTAATTCAATTAGTATTTCATGAGTACGGAAAGTATGAGACCCTATCCTGGCTTTGGGGACAGACAAACTGACGTATTAGATGTGACCTTTGTTTTTAAGAAGTTTAGAATCTAGTAAAAGCGTGAAGTAAGCACAGCACTGGACCTGACATAATGGCTGATTTGCATGCATGAATGAGCACATGCAGCATGGAAACATAAACAAAAATGTAACAGGGTGAATTATTGAAACATACATAAAAACTGTGAAAGGAAAGTTATTTTAAAAATAGCTGTCCCTAGCCATACAGGGGGAAAAGAGGGCACTATTCATGCTATCCTTAATCCTCATCTTCTTGGGATAAATAAATAACTTTCTAAGTTCATGTCTGTTCAGGGAAGAATTGGGCTGAATCATCTCAAAGGTGGATGGGTGGAGCCAAAAGCTTTGAAGAAGAGTCAAAAGATGTGGGAAGAGGTATATGCATTAAAGGTCCCTACACGTGAAAAAAACAAAAAACAAAAACTGAAAAAACAGAACCGTATTTGAATAGTTTCTGTAACTGGAGAATCCCCTATGTGGGTGATTTCTTCAACAGGCCTGTAGAGGCTGTCAGTGAGCATAAAGGTCTTAATAGTAATGACTGAAGGCTCCTGGAATGAGTATGTGGTTAGAGACTGGAACTCTTCAGGAGTTTCCCTAGGTCTCCTCCAAATAGTACAAACAATAGATGATGAAGGATCCATGTTAACAGCAGTGGATCCACAGGTAATAAAGAGAGCTGGTGGTAAGAATGCCTCAACCATGATCTAAAGACTTGGCTACTTCCTGATTTTCTGTAGTGCAAATCACCCTAAATTCTCAATTATCCCAATGATATGGTAAGTTTTCTGAGTTAAGGAATACCTTTCCAACACAAGTACGCTGTGGAAGAGATTCCTCCTTTTATCTCTGGGTAGGCTTCATAAAGATCCCTTCTATGCCACTGAAGTGAGGTAGAACGTGCCAAACTCAACTGAGGTTGAATTTCTCACCAAGCAAATAGTTGAGGGCTCAGAGACTTACATGATGTAATGAAATTTTAAAATGTGATAGATATTATTCACATTGAGTTTGAAACTAAGTTCTGCAACTAAAAGATAAGGCATTTGTGACAAGGGCTATAAATATAATTCAAAATATAAGGATAATTTAGACTTGATAATAAAAATAAAGAGTAAAGGATTCTTTATATTCTCCATAGACTGAATATCTGATAAAAGTTAAACCAAGTCAGTGATATAGGGTTATTCCTATCAAAACTAACAATTATTATTCACTATTCTACCTGAAGTCAATTCAAATCTCTTCTCTGTGATGAATAAAACCAATGAAAAGAAGATAGAATCTCGCAATAATAAGTCTCTAAGCTACAATTTAACACCAATTTAGCAATTCCATTAGAGAGCACATCCAGTTCATTAAAAACAGCAAGCTAACCTGTCTATAAATTGCCTTACCATAATCAAATGTTGGCAAAATAAGTAGATAGGAAATACAGTGCCTGTCTGAAATATTAGCAATTAATCATAAAATAGCCAGCTGTTTGAAAATGTCATGCATATTACTGTATAATAATATTGCTTAAATTAAACTCGAAAAAGTTTCTTTTTTTTACTTTTTTAACATGTAAGCTCTTCAATCAGTTTTTTAAAAAAATACATTCAAGAGTTAGCTATTTCCACGCATGTAGATTCAATCCATATTGAAACTGAATTTATCAGTTAAGCAGAGTCCTTCTAACAAACTTGGATATATAGCTGGACAACCTTTTAGGTATCAAACAGAGCCCTAGATGGTTATTTCCTTCTGTAATCCCAAGCCAGGCGGGGACCTTGATGCAGGCAGCCCAGAGACCAATGTAGGAATCTTTTTCACAGCATGTCTGATTTGGCAAAGTGTTCCTTAACTCAGGAAATGGCCTATTTCATTGCTAAGCACACAATGCATGATGTTAAAAAGCTCTTTGTTAATTGATTTAAAACCTAGATTTGTATAATTTCCACACATTTGTCCTAGTTTTGCCTTTCAGCCAAACAAAACTCTGCCTCCTGTATCCCAGAGCATTATAAATTTGTGAAACCTGCCCCATACCTTTTATAAATCCTCTTGCCTCCAGTTCCTTTATCCACTTTCCAGCATGACATGGTTTGTAAATACCTTCACCCTTCATCGACAGTGAAAGACTGAAGAGGTATGATTATGGGTAAAAGTATTTTATAGTTTATATATTAATATTAAAGGGAAAAAATCAAGGTTATGGAATCCTTATGGCTATGTTCAAATGTTGTTGCTGACTTGACTATTTTGGGAAAAGTCTCCTTTTTTGAAGTGGAAGGTAGGTCCATTTACTGGAAAGATTAAAAATATACTAATAAGGACAAGCTTTTATACATGCTGGAAGTAATTAGCAAACTACTTTCTTGTAATTCAGAACTATCTATGTAAACAAATATTTTCACTCTAAATATCTAATGAATTAACAGATTTACCTGAACTTCTTTAAATTCATTCAACAGGTATTGACTGTAAACCAGGCATTATGTTAAATGATATGACAATGAGTAAGAACAGCCTCAGACTTTGACCTTAGACTTGACTGATGAAGGACCCATTGAGTAGCCATGCAGAATATTAACTGTAATAGGTCTTATGAAGAAAATTCTTAAGAAGCTACGAGAGGCACATTTAGTCCAATCTGGGGACTCAGGAAAGGCTTCTCCAAAGAGGTGGCATTGGAGTTGCAAAATAGTGGAAATTAACCAAGCAAAAGCATGGAAGAGAATATTGTGTCAGGGAAGCAACCATGAATTGAGGCTCTGAAGTAAGAGGAAGCAAGGTTTGACTCAGGAGTTAATTTGAACCCATTATGTCTGGGACACTGAGTTGGGACAAGGGGAGGTAACTGTACAAGATGAATTAGGAGAGTTTGTAAGAGGCCAAACCATGCAGGGCCTTGTCTTCCTTATCCTTAGAATAATAAGGAGTTTCTAATGGATTTTTTTTTTCATCAGATAAGTCTGAGCATTGAAAAGGTCACTCTGGAAGCACTATGGGGAATAAACCAGAGCAGGGTTCTAGGATATCAGAATAATCCAAGTGAGACGTGAGGGTGAGGGTGCAACAGTGTGATCTGCAGAGATGAGCAGGGGTGGACAGATTTGAGAGACATTTAGGGGGTTAAATAGAAGGAACTGATGGATGGGATGCAGGGGCTGAAGGAGAGCAACTTGTCAAGGATGATCCCTTGAGTTCTACCTTGTGCAATTGATTGGACAGTGGTGCCCTTGATTGTGACTTGAACACAGAGGGAGGAGTAAGTGTAGGAAGAAAGCAAAGGAGTTTGGTTCAGGACATGCTGAGTTTAAATGACATCAAAACATCCTAGTAGACGGGCCTGGGTTTAAGAGTGTTGGGCATGTAGATAATAATTGAAATTGAAACTTCTCCTTTACTATCCCTTGCAGAGGGCATCACTAAGGTTGGTAAAATGTGTAAATTTGTAGTATACAACCATCCACTGCCCTCCACTCACATATACCATTACCAGTGAGACTAAAGAATAGTTAACTCTACAGACATTTGGAATATTTATGCATCTGTTCATTCCAAGCAGAGCTACACCGCATAGTAGACTTTATCGAATGTGGAGGTTTCTTCAACCAACCAGAAAGTACTTAAGGACATTTCCCTATGCAGTTATCTTAAGGTAAATTACCGTTGGCAAGCTCTTCCTTGCAGACTGGAATGTGAATTCACTACTTGCCTTCCCCACTCTTTTGAAATACCACTTCCCAGGATGTCCCTTCTAAGAAGTAACTCTAGCTATTTCGTTTGCTATCTCAGATCGGGAACTAAGAGGCAAAAGAAGAATTGAAATGAAATGAGTCTTTGAGGTTGTGTATATTTCACAAGTGAAGAAACAGAGGCTCAGAAAAAGACATATTTACACAATGCTAGAAGTTTCCTCCGTTTTAGTTTTTTTTTCTTAATATTTCTAAAATAAGAACAGAATGCAAGGATAGCATTGGTAGCATGTTATCCACATTCTAGATTTGAAAAGAATAGTGCATTGAAGTAGCAGAAACTGTGTTCTTTGTCTCTCTGCCTTCTGACAGTGCTGCCTGGCAGTTAGTAATAAAATTCTACTCAAGATAGTGTGCTAAGTACTCACTAAAAGTGTCAGGCTCTTCACAATGGTGGCTTTCCTAGATTAGTGAGTGAGTTAAGTTGCTGATCCTTTTAAAGAACATCTATTTATTTCCAAATTGTAAATAAATCTAAATAGTGTATTGGTTAAACCTCCAACTCAATGGATTATTCTTAGAGCATAACTCTCAGGAAGGTCTTTATTCTTACTGTGAACCTAGGCTTAGCAAGGTCTTTGTCATCATTACCATCTTATCCAATGATAAAGAATGAAATATTATTAATAAAAACAAACGAGTAGCTTGGTTCTGCTTATTCTTTAGGGTTTTACATCAAAATCAATGTGGCTTTTTAAAATAAACCCCACGTAGTGTTTAAAATGCTGAATGTGCATGAATTATGCATGTGTACAAGGCCTACAGCCTACAGCCTCAGGTGTATTGTTAGTAAATCAAATGCCACAAATATAAATCCATTTCAATAGCTTATTTGAGGTGCCCCATGCAACACAATATTAACACGATGGCTAGGAAAACCACTGTTCACACTGAGAGATGTTGGTATGTGTAGGAGTTGAAGGTGGTCTGGTGATAATGCTATTAATAAAAGCTAAAGTAATGATGATTGAGAGCTCTTCTAAGTCATTTAATAATTTGGCCCTATGCTTTTATGCCAACAATATACAAGTTCTCACTTTGGGCCTCACAAATGGAGAAGACTGGATTCTTTCCCTCTAATAAATCACAATCTACCTGGTAATCACATGCCTAATTACAATGCAAAACAAAGAGGGAGCAGTGGGAGAGGTCACATGCTCTACTCAAATAGGCCCGTTTTATTTTCTTTCAAAGTCCCAGAGAAAATGTTTGTGATGGGGTTGCTATAATATATGGTGTCTTCCAAATTTATTTGTTTGAGGACTTACATAACCATTATACAACAATCAATTGACCAGAACTAATTATTATTGAACTTAAGAACTAAAAGTTCATCTAGTCCAAACCAGCCTTTTCAAAGTTGTGAAAACCAAGGCTGAAAGAGTTTGTCATGGGATAATTTTTCATGTTATTAATCCCAAATATATGTGTGCACATATATATTCATGCATACTTATATATATAATGTAGGATATGTAATATATACAAATACTATATATCATACATATTAGAATCCTATATAATAGCACAAATTTATATATCATTTTACATATGTGTATATATATATATATGCATGTACATTATATATGCAAACGATAGCAAATTATTTCAGAACCATCAGTCAATTATATTATATTACAACTAACTGCTTTTGGATTTAAGCCAATCATTTGCTTAAATCCAAAAGTAGTTGGTTGTATTACAATATAATTATATTATATTAGGCATCTTGATGGTATTCTTTTAGATTTAAGCTCAAAGAAGCTTAAAATCAAGCAAAAGAATAGTTATGGAACTCTAATTTTCTTTGGGACAAAATATCATTGCTGAGAATATGTATATATTCATTACATAGATCTACATCTATACATATATAGGCATATACACACACAGAGGCATACACATATATATCTATTCAGATGTGATTACCCACAAATTTTAACTATTATATTACAATCAACTACTTTTGGATTTAAGCCAATCATTTGCCAAAGAGCTACTTAATTTATTTTCACATCTGTTCTTCCTTGAACACCATGAGTAAAATGAATTCTCTTAAGAAGTCTGGGTAAGAATCGTGATGAATAATAGCACTTCCATAGTCCTCGAAAGGTAGCGTCACCTAGGCTAAGTAATATTTATTACAGAGCCATTGCTTCCTCTGGAACACCTATCAAAGTAATTAGCCTAAGAGACTGAGCTTTCCTTAATGCAGAGAATGGGCTGATAGAGGGCCTTCATCTTTTATCTCATTCAAAATAGGCTCCAAAGAAACAGTGACAAAGGGAAATTTAATTTGTAACTGAGGAGGCAAGATATTAGACAGCCTTGGCAGAATGAGCTTTGAGACTTGCTGGAACTTAAATATGAGTCTTTTATAGCAAGGGTTTATTAAACTCAACCATCTCTGTGGACTATCTCTTTGCCAAGATCAATCCCCATTCTGATATTTCCCCAAAGGCTACGCAAATGATAATAGAAAAAGCTTTGGTTCTGTCACTGTAAAAACTGTAGGCGTGTTTCATATTTTGTTCGTATAGTAAGCTATCCCAGGGGAGACATGAGGCTGTGGGAAAAGACAAAGAATCAAATGGATTTCTTAGACTGGCAACAGGGAGGCCACTTTCAGAAGCATCACAAGGTGAGAACAAAGCACTGACTTGTCCTCATGAAAAACCATGTGGGTGATGGATCCAAAGGAGGCTTGTACATATAGAGCAGGAAGTGTAAGGAAAATAAGTCTTTCTTGGAGAGTAAAAAATAATTACACATTAGGTTCTATTTAACAAATTATTTCTTCCCAAAGCCTCAAAACATTCTCTTTCTTTCCTCTCATTTTATCATCACTGAATTTTGCTGAGGTAAAAACAGACAAATAAGATATTTCTTTTTTTATAGATAGGGTAAGAAAAACCGCAAGTAGTGATATAATGTTGCTAAGAAATAAGCCATTGTCTGAGCTCTGAGAGTGATCCACAGCCGGCCAATTGTGGAGTCACACTCTTGGAACCTTGAGCTCAAACTCTGATCTCCTGTCTCCTCCCTCTCTTATACCTCTACTCAGACAACTTCCTTTCTTCAAGAAGCAGCTATTTGAATTTCTGATTATCATCCTCTCTCACATCCACCCAGAAACATCTGAACCAAATTACATTATATGTACTGACCAATTGGCTTCAGCTAATCAAGTGACTATGCTTGTCATATTAATGCACGTGGTAGAATTTTCTGGTAAATAATACATGGCATGTGTCAAAAGTAATTTTGTGCCAAATCTACCACACTTCTTCTCCCTTAACACAGTGCTCACACAGTTGTGTAAATTATGCTTTACTCATACCGATTAAAAGAACCACTTTAAATTTTCAGAGCTAAGATGTTTCTTGTGCTTTTGGTTAACATCCGTTTCACTCAAGATCCTCCTCTTTTGAATTCAACTCACGAAAACAAGTTGTTTACTATGACACTTTCTGTAAGTAAGGTTTCAGATTGCATTCATCACAGAATCTAAGAAATTTGTCTAGGCATCTTGTTAATATTCTTTTAGATTTAAGCTCAAAGAAGCTTAAAATCAAGCAAAAGAATAGTTATGGAACTCTAATTTTCTGTGGGACAAAATATCATTGCTGAGAATATGTATATATTCATTGCATAGATCTACATCTATATATATACATATATCTATTCGGATGTGATTACCCACAGATTTTAATGTAGCAAGCAATAAAATCATCCTCAGTTTACCTTCCAAATATATCTACTGCATTGGGATTTAGTTTCTAATTTATTTCATGTAGTGCTTCATCTAACCAACTATGGGATAGGTCTCATTCCCTTACTTATAGGTAGCACACCTATAAGAAATAAGCTTGTTACCATCACTTTCTTGAAGATAGTCTATTTTGTCTGTCTCTCTGAGCACCAAAATCTGGTCACACTCGTTGGTTATGTCCATTCTTTCCAGAAAATAGTTATTAGAACAATGGTGAGCACTCCATGATTACTTCCAAGTTAGCACTGTTCTTAGGGCTTTCATTTAATTTTGATGAAATTAAAGGCCCATTTAATTTTGATGACAACTCTAAGAGATGCTATTATTAGCCCCATTTTATTTTTAAAGAAACCATGACCAAAATAAGGTAACTGGCACTGAGGCAGGCACATCCAGGTCATTGCCCTTGGCCTCTGAGCTCCACTGTCTTTATCTATTGTTTCTCTGTTGCAACATCAGGCTTGGGTGGCAAGGAACTTAGTTCTTTAGAAATAGCATGGCAGGTGCAGTGGCTCACTCCTGTAATCCCAGCACTTTGGGAGACTAAGGCAGTGGATCATGAGGTCAGGAGTTTGAGACCAGCCTGACCAATACGGTGAAACCCTGCCTCAAAAATACGAAAATTAGCCAGGCGCCATGGTGTGTGCCTGTAATCCCACCTACTCAGGACGCTGAAGCAGAATTGCTTGAACCTGGGAGGTGGAGGTTGCAGTGAGCCGAGATCATGTCACTGCATTCCAGCATAGACGACAGAGCAAGACTCTGTCCCCCCTCAAAAAAAAAGAAAGAAAAGAAAAGAAAAAGAAATAGCCCAAAAGGACTTATTGAGAATGTGTATATAAACACACCCCCAATAAAACGGTATCAACTCACTCCACAGGTATTCTAAACGTTAATGTATATGTGAAATACAAATATTATATAGTAGGAAGTACCTTATCTTTAGAGTTACCAACTCCTCTTCTTAAACATTAATTCCCAACCCTAGGTGCAGTCTGTGTCTACTCTATCCATGGCCTTCCCTGCTCACCTGGCCCTTCCACCCCATCATGAGAAGCCCACAATGGTAATAGTCTCCGTACCTTGAACTTGCCCCATAACTACCCTAACATGTAGCCATTCCACCTGTTGCTTCATGATTTTCTCTGGCTGCCTTTCTCATTCCACCTTCATATCTGCACATTATATATCTGCTTGTGATTGCCCCTCTCACTTTGCCAACCTTTCAGTCCCTTCCTCTGGCCTATGAACCTTGACATCCATTATCACTTTGCGACTGTGCCCATTCTATAAATCTGAGAAGTCCTTGTAGCTTTGAGAGAGACTTCATTAGCCTTAATCTTTTAGTGAAGAGGGAGACCCAGGCATCTCAGATCAACTTCCCTTTTTCATTCCTAAGACTGTAAACTTCCCCTTTTCATTCCTAAGACCGCGAACTGAAGCCCTTTTCATATGTAATTCCTGAGACTGTAAACCGAGACCCTTTTCATATGTTAAGCTATAAACCTAAGATTCTTCCACGTGTAACATCTAAAGTATAAGCCTATATAAAGAAGGAATATTCCTTTGTTAGGAGAGCTTGGCTGTTAAGGCAACAATGCCACCTTGCTCCCGGCCAAATAAACTCCTTCCTCCCATATTCGGTGTCCCAGAGATCCGTTTCCCGTGGCCGCTCCTGCTACGTTAGAACTGATGAACTCACATCCTGTGTCAGCTTCCCTGCCACAGAGGGTGTCCTTGCACCAGGTTGAAGTTGGTAGCCTATGGTCTGATGGTAACTAGCACATGTTTCTGTAATTTCTCCATAAAAATCATGTTTGTCTTCCACCAGGCTGCATAATCTGAGTAGAGGAGCCATCTCCATTTAAGCCACCTGTGCTTAGCACAGTACCTGGCATGTTTCTGATATGTGGTGACATGCTCTCTGAACTGAAATCTGTTTTTCTGCAAGGTTAGCAAGGGAGAAGATAGTTTAGGGGAGATGAAGACCCAAGAATGAGACTCAGGAATAAACCAAGCAACACGTTAAAATGCAAGACTGGGCCGGGTGCGGTGGCTCACACCTGTAATCCTAGCACTTTGGGAGGCCAAGGTGGGTGGATCACCTGAAGTCAGGAGTTCAAGACCAGCCTGGCCATGATGGTGAAACCCCATCTTGATTTAAAAAAAAAAAAAGAAAAGAAAAGAAAAGAAAAATAAAATAAAATAAAATGCAAGACTGGAAATTCAGGAAGAATACAGATGGAGGAAGTTCATTACCAGAGATAAAGGAATATTTAAAAACTGTAATGACACAGCGTAAGTAGAGGACAAACTAATGTTTAGTAGTACAGCTTAACTAAGGGATACAAAAATCCATAGGACCATGATCAAAGACATTTGATGCTGATAACAATGTGTAATTAATTATGCATCATTTCCTAAGCACCTACTATGGTCATAGCAGTATGCTATTCACAGAAAATATTGCATATGTATTTTTAAAAAGTACCCTACAGAAGATTAAAACCCTCCTTGGGAAGATGAAATCATGCATGAAAAACCATTAGAAAGCCATGAAAAACAGGACCGGGTGCAGTGGCTTACACCTGTAATCCCAGCACTTTGGGAGGCTGAGGCAGGCAGATCAGTCAGGAGATCAAGACCATCCTGGCTAACATGGTGAAACCTCATCTCTACTAAAAATACAAAAAATTAGCCTGGCGTGGTGTCGCGTGCCTGTTGTCCCAGCTACTCGGGAGGCTGAGGCAGGAGAATCGCTTGTACCTGGGAGGCAGAGATTGCAGGGGGCCAAGATTGTGCCACTGCACTCTAGCCTGGGCGACAGAGCAAGACTCCATCTCAAAAAAAAAAAAAGAAAGACAGAAAAAAAAAAGAAAGCCATGAAAAACAGTATTCAATTCACTATTAAATTATATAGTACGAATCAACTGCTTCATTTATTTATTCATTCAAAAATATCAAGAGAAAATGCTACGTGTATTTTCCTGAATCGGGTACTCACATAGAAAAAAAAGATTAGGCAAACTCAGGATGAGGGTATAAAGCATTCTCATTTTGATAGTGTTAATACCTGTAAGCTTATTAAAAGGGAACCATAACATGACTACCAAGAAAAAATCAGACATTAGGTCCAGATGCATTTTGCTGGGTACGTGCTAGTATCTGAAGAGTTGAGAAATTGTAAAATATTGAGATTTGATTTTTCTTTGCATCAAGATTGTCCTAAACAATTTTATTGATCCTATGTATTCATAATAGCTCACAAACTGATAACTCAGCCTCAAAGCAATATCGTCAATCAGTCAATTGTCTTAGAAACCCTGATACCAAACTGTGGCATACAGGATGTTTTCTATAAGGATAATTTGAGATCTGGGCATCAATCTCAATTCAAGAGATTTACTCAGTTCATTTCTGAACTGATTTTCCCTGATGTTTCATTCAGGAAAACTACATATAAATTGTTGTGCTGTGATGAATCTAAATGTATGATCTAATCCAGCTCCAGGGCTGTTTTAAGTCATTGTTCAGCAGGACACTGCACCTGCGTGGAATGCCAATATGATGAAACACAGGCGATAGAACATAAATTTTAAAGGCTCTACATTTCTAAATCAGGAGGAGCCACTTTTACTGCTCTGAATGTTCTTCCAGATCACAATCTATGGGATTCCAGAAATGAAATGACAAACAACTCCACTTTGGAATTCTATATATTGAATTATGATTTACAGAATGGTCCATCTCTTTTAAGAGAAGAAAGTAAATTTAGCTTTGTATTTTATTGCCACAAACTTTTTCTCCCACAGTAATGTAATTGTTGTTTGGTGGAAATCAAGGAGCAAAGGAATAAATTAAACAGGGTCTAGCCATTTATTTTCCCACTGATTTTATTACCAAAAGTAGGTAAGATTGTTTTGAAGTCTACCCCCATTGCCCCAACCCAGCCCACCCATGTCCAGGAATAGATTTGCTTTGAATCTTCCTAATTCTCCTCTCTAACTCCTCGTAAAAGATGACAGATAAAAGAATTTAGAATTCTTTTTTTTTTTTTTGAGACAGAGTCTTGCTCTGTCACTAGGCTGGAGTGCACTGGCGCAATCTCGGCTCACTGCAATCTCCGCCTCTTGGGTTCAAGTGATTCTTCTGCCTCTGCCTCCCGAGTAGCTGGGACCACAGGCGCGTGCCACCACGCCCAGCTAATTTTTTTGTCTTTTTAGTAGAGATGGGGTTTCACCGTGTTGGCCAGGATGGTCTCGATCTCTTGACCTCGTGATCCACCCACCTTGGCCTCCCAAAGTGCTGGGATTATAGGCGTGAGCCACCACGTCCCACCAGTTCTTTTTTTTTAAGACAGGGTCTCACTATGTTGCCCAGGTTGATCTCAAACTCCTGTCCTCAAGCAAACCTCCTGCCTCAGTCTCCCAAAGCACTGGGATTACAGGCATGAGCTACCACACCCAGCCAAGAGCATTTTCTTGAGACCTGTGTGCAGAGCATTTGTAAAGCCAACAGTATTTCCAGATTAAGTTCAACCATTCATTAAAATTTGTTCAACAAAAGAATTATTAAAACATAATTAGAAAGACCTCGTAAGTCCTGCCATGACAGTTTTTAAAAATATCTCAATGATTCAACCTAAGAACTTTGCTACAATCCAAAGCCAGCTAATAGAATGTGAAACAAAAAGCAAAGTACTATCAGGTAAATAAAATAAAATTATTCACCAAAAATATTTGAGCCTTATACTAGCTCTAAGATGGCACTCAAAGCTGATTTTTCTGTTGCATAGGTCTGAGCTCCCTATGAGTCAGAAGAACGGCAGAAAAAAAAACTTACATTCCAACTTTACATACTGACAGAACACAAATGTCCTTTTTAAATTTTTTTTGTTTTTTAATTAAGGTATAATTCACAAACAATAAATGCACAGATTTAATGTGCATAAACCATAAATTTCAGTTTTTACATTTTGACAATTTTTACACTTATATAACTACCACCCAAATCAAAAATATACAACATTTATATCAGTCTAGAAAAGTCCATCATGCCTCTTATTATGTAATCTTACCCCAAGGAAATCATGAGTGTATGTGTGTCTGTTTTTATGTGTGTCTGTTTTTATGTGTGTGCGTGTGTGTATATATATATATACACACACACAAACGTATACATATGGATATATATCTGCATGCTTCCTAGGTACTATTTAGGAAATCTTTACCTACCACAAGGTCATGAAGATCACTTCCTATGTTTTCTAAATGTCTTATAGTTTTATTTATTTATTTATTTATTTATTTATTTGAAATGGAGTCTCGCTCTGTTGCCCAGGCTGGAGTGCAGTGGTAGAATCTCGGCTCACTGCAACCTCTGACTCTAAGGTTCAAGTGATTCTCCTACCTCAGCCTCCTGAGTAGCTGGGATTAGAGGCATGGCACCATGCCCGACTAATTTTTTTTTTTTTTTTTAATAGAGATAGGGTTTCACCATATTGGCCAGGATGGTCTCGAATAAATCGCCTGACCTCAGGTGATCTGCCTCCACAGCCTCCCAAAATGCTGGGATTACCATTACCCTGTTTTATTTGCTTCTTAATAGCACATATTTTAGACCAACACTGACGTGACATATTTTTAAATCTGTTATTTTTTTTTTCCAGTAGAATGCCCCATTAAAGTACAACGATGTTTCCTATCACATTTTCTTGTCTTCATCCATTTAAGCAGTCACAAATAAAGAGGTATCCAAGAGATACAACATGTGTTTAACAAAGAGTGTTCCTAGAAGAGGAGACATCAAATGCAAAGGTCCAAAGGTGGAAACATGCCTGTTGTGCTTGAAGAACAGTGTGAACTAGGGATAATGGCAATGCAGAAGAAGGCTGGGGGTGAGGAAATCAAGGACCAGATCTCATGCCAGGACTTCTCGTGCATGTGCTGGTGCTGGGTATTCACACTCATCAGAGTCCATGTCATCACCACTGGGCTCCACACTCATACCAATCCTACAACACAGTGAGCTCTCAAGGTTAACTATTCTGGAAAAGCAATCTGATTTCAAAGATCTCTGGGGGGAAGGCATATCAAATACGCAAAATAGTTCAGGGAAACTGATAGAAACGAACGTACATAGCATGAAAAGAACAAAATCCTAGCCTAGAAGAAAGTAGTCAAAGATACAGAAGAAATTCCTCACATGAACTTTAATCTACAGATCATCTCAATATGAATATTGATATACTTAAACAGCATGAGATTACTGAGGGGGATTACAGCTGGAAAGAACAAGCATTCATTATTGAAATAATACGTGAATGAGAAATAGGAACAAAATTGATGGAGATAAAACCCAAAACAATGAAGAGAGAAGATGAGCAATAATCAGAGCAAATGCAGAGAGAAGAAAAAGTAGAGGAGAGGGGGAAAAGGAGCCAATGGAGGGAAGGCAATGGACAGAGAAAGATGAGCCAACAAGTATCATTGAAGAAGACAATTTTACAAATGGAACAGGAAAACAGAAACCATTTCCAAAACTTTGAGCAGAAATTTTTCATTAAATGAAGAAAGAACAGATTTAGCAAATTGAGAAACCATACTAAGTTACAGGAAATTGTGAAAAGTTACTCAGTGTTGAGGTACGCACTGATAAAGTTTTATAGCATCAACAATGAAGAAAAAACATTAACTTAGCCTGGTACAAAAGAGCTTGATGCAATGGAAAACATTCAGGCTAACATGAGCCTTGTGTTCAGAAACATTTAAGGCAGAAAATAGTAGAATTATACCTTGAAAGTTGTGAAACCATGTCTCAATGTTCTGAGAACAAGTCTGAGATATACCAGTTGCATATATCTTTTTCCTAAAGTCACTATATATAAAATACTTTGTGGAGGGTGGACAGGGAGGGATCCACTGTAGCTCAGCCACCAGAGACATGCTTCAGTTCATAAGTCCATAGTAAATGCTTCTTTCTGAGAAACTGGAGTCAGCCTCTTTCTTCAGCCTCTCAGCTCCCTGGGCCTTTGGGGGTATATCTGCATTTACCTGTTCACCTTGGAACATTCCTCTTTTCTTAGACATATACTCTCACATGTTATTTATTTATTTATTTATTTTGGAGATGGGGGTCTCACTCTGTTGCCCAGGCTGGAGTACAGTGGCGAGATCTCGGCTCACTGCAAACTCTACTACCTGGGTTCAAGTGATTCTCCTGCCTCAGCCTCTTAAGTAGCTGGGATACAGAAGCCTGCCACTGAGTCCGGCTAATTTTTGTAGTTTTTAGTAGAGGTGGGGTTTCACCATCTTGGCCAGGCTGGTCTTGAACTTCTGACCTCGTGATCCACCTGACTCAGCCTCCCAAAGTGCTGGGATTCCAGGAGTGAGCCACAAGCCCAGCCATACCCTCACTTATATGTGAAATCTTAGAAAGTAGAACTCATAGAAGTAGACTAGAATGGTAGTTACTACAGGTGGGGAATAGGACATAGAAGTTAGCTAAAGGATACAAATCACTCAAATAGGAGAAATAAATTTAAAAGGTCCATTGTACAACCTGGAAATAATAGTTGGTAACAATTTATTGTATTTTTGAAAATACCTAAGAGAGTGAATTTTGAGTGTTGTCACCTCAAGAAAAAAATGATTAGTATATGAGATAATGCCCATTTTACTTAGCTTGATTTAGCCATTCCACAATTTATACATATTTCAAAATGTCAGGTATACAACAAATACATATATAATTTTATTTATCATTTGATCTTATCCAAAAGGCCAAGAAGCAATTATAATTTTATCAATTTAAATAAATAAATAAAAGAGCTATTACAACTCTTTAGGTGGTAGGTATGACAGGCATTTTAAATCATCGCCTGTGATCCTAACAGCAATAATAACAGCCTGTGATAATAGCAGCCTGTGATAATCCTATCTTTATCTGATAGGAATTATTATCTCTATTTTATGAGTATACTGTAGCTCAGGAATTTAAATAACTGGCTTTCATTTAGTTGGCATAATATCACTTAACCGGTAAGCTGGGTCAACTATCTCAAAGGATGGTCCCTACTGAGGCAGGCACAAACTTTCAGTTGCTGGGCTGTGAGAATGCCTGAGTTGGTACCATAAAGCGCAGAGTAGTCTTGGGTTTCAGGCAACACAAATTTGCCTATATGTTAATCTCTGCAAGTCATATATTTTTGTCTCATTATTCCACCTCAAGCACAAGTGCAAAAATTCTTCTATGTCAAGACTAGGGTCCAACATTTTGTACCATGACATTTTGTATACCAAATGCTATAAAATACAGATTCTTATCCATAACAGAGAACCAATAAATGTTTGCCAACTGATTGTTAGAGATGAGAAATATTTACTTACCTCCACAGTATTTATTTCATATATGTATTACCCTTATGTTTGAGAAAAATGGAATTTCCTCATATTGTTTATGTGGGTTGAAATAACTGACCTGTATTATCTATTTTGTTTTTACACTGATTTCTATAGAAACAATTAACCTTTAAAGGTATGGAAAGTTTTTATTTCTTGATGTTTTCTCTGAACAGTTTTTGGCTTTTAGCTTTGGAACTGTCCCAATGGAAATATTTGTAACCAATTAAGATGTGGTAACCCAGTATCTTTTTTTACCTGATGATTAGTTATGTGAACACAGATTAGTGATACAAATATGCTTAAGAGAATAAGCGCTGATTTGTCAATTCATTAAGTTGACTTCAGTATCGGTCATATCTGGTGTGATGGCATCTCATTAATAGGAATGAAATGTTTATAATAAAATCCGTGACTACGAAATTTTATTATACAAAATAAAAAGTCACTAACAATACCCAATTAAGTTGTCATACAAGCCTATGACCATTGGTTAAGTTATTCTTTATTATAGAAATGAGTAATAAAAAGTCTCTCTCACACACAAAGATGTTCCAGACTTAACACTTTCCTAGCTTTTCATTGTCCCAAGGATTTTTCATTAAAAATCCTTTTAGGAGAGATCCAAGATGGCCGATTTGCAACAGCTCAGGAATGTAGCTCCCAGTGAAAGCACAGAGAACGAGTGGACGCCGCACTTTCTGACGAATTTTTGTTGCCCACAGACCGGGAGATTCCTGGCAGAGGAGCCACACGGGTCGCCAGCGCGACTCGTTTGGCCGGCGC